>OX401405.1:49688116-49908116 GCA_947846245.1 Cerastoderma edule
TAGATCGATATATCTGTCCATCTTATATTTGTGGTATATGGTTGTTGAATTAAAGACTCTGATAATAGAGATCAATGTTAACACAATAAATTATTATCGGATGAAGCTCGAAATATTCCTTTAACGTAAAAATCAGTGGCCAGTTCGTTTAGAGAAAACTCTTACTTCAAACACTATGGAAACTAACTTAATCTTGCTGTTATTCGATCTATCGTGTCGGGTCTCATACGGAAAGACAATCCTTGCATATCTACGCGATCTTCATGTTTTCTTCTTACATTTTCCTCTCCCATTTTCTTCCAATATATGAGACGATACAGATATCCAGCGTAGAATTTATTCGATTGATTTATTTGCCCTAAATTCTTCATACCAGTCGTCATTTCCGAGCTGTCATATTAACTCTTCTGTCTCATAATGTTTATGGGGTTGTAGCAACAGAAAATTGTAGAAACGTTAAAATACGACAACTTGTCTCATGTCGAGAAAATAGGTTTTTCTCCATTTCCCATTAAAAAGATATCTTTGTCTGATTATTGTCTTTTTTTTCTTACTTATTTTTTTTTGTATCAGTGCGTTTCAGAATCGCATGGTCCATTGTTATCTTTGACTTGTATATTTTTCTCAAACTATCTGGTTAAAGCACCATTACCCAAAAAATGTAAAAGTAAAAAACTATGACAACAATACAAAAGGCATGGGTCTTAAAAATAGATGGCAATTTCCAATCTTAATTTTTTAGCAACTCTCTCGTTTTATAAAAACATTGTCAATTTGAAGCCTCGTATCTCCGTATTATTGAGTCGAATATTGAATTGTAACAAATCTGAAATTAGACTGAAGAAGTCAGGAGAAAGGATGAAGACGTTGGGGGATAAACTAATCGAATATGTAAATGAGGTTGGTGCGTTTTGTTATCATTTGACAGGCCGTGTATGATTTTCAAATTGGCATTGTAAGAGAGAGGCAAAAACTGCAGCTCAATTCGATATCGCTGGTTTCAAAGTTTCGAGGGTAAAATAATGAAATCTTTAATTATACAAACCTAGCCAATATCTTTTTTTTTATCATTTTCTGTTTATTACTGTTTTCTATAATACAAATATAGTTGCATTCGTTTGTGAAATAATGATCTATTGATCTAAATTCAGAAAATAGGCAAAACATAAAATTATTATAGATTTTCTTTATTTTCTGTTTATCACTTTTTATCTATGAAAAAAAAATACTGCATTGTTTTGTGAAATAATTTTTTATTGATCTGAATGAGGAAAATAGACAAAAGATAAAACTTTTCAAAATAAAGAGAAAGGCATTGTTTCCAAAATCTTCCTTTCTTTTACAAAAGTAAATCTCAGTCTATCCAATTAGATATGGGTTAACACTTTCTGAGATCATTACATTGGGCAGGAACAAAAGCCTACTTCTGACCTCGTTCGCATCAATAGAGAACTTTTGTTAGGGCGGCTTATAAAAATGCCACCTCAGTAAGCCTTTGTAACGAACGCCTGTAAGAATTCTACTTGACAAAGTCAACACATGACGCAATTTTGTGCAGAGAGCAAACATTCACACACTCAACGCATTACTTCCCAATTGGTGAAATTTAACCCCCATTCCATAACAAAAGAACATAATAATAGACTCGAAAACTGGGCAAAAGCATTCGATACACTGTTTTTATTTGTAGATCGCACATTTTTGCAAAGGTGCGTTCCAAATATGGATTTCTCCCTTCATACAATTCCCTTATCGGCGCCATTTTCGGCGAAAATAATCATGAGAAATAATATTTTTATTCCAACGTATTCTTACATAACGCTTATGTAAATATTTACCCAGATGTGTTATTTGCCCACGTAAAATAAAAATAACAAATATTTCTATGTTAATACAAATTTGTCCTTACAAGTTCAATGCCAATGCAATGATAAGATAAAAATACAACTGTTTATCTATTCCCAGCTTTCTCAGTTCCATTCACTGTCGGCGAAGCAGTTTTATTAAAGTTTCATGATCGTAAATATTAAATCTCGACGTTAGAACACGAAATCTGATTACATTGTAAATTTATTGCGATATACTATTACTATATACGAGTGTTTTAATGTCAAAATGTACAAATCACGATATATGTGCATTTTTGCTTCAAATCAACCAACGTGGACCACATGGGCGAATGCTGTGCTAGTTTTTCGACTTCCTTCGTATAAAAGGACTTTAAAAACGCTCAATGATTATGTACTTTATATTACAAACTTATTTATATACATCTGTAAATATTTTCTCGATAGATACATACATTCAATTGTTGCAATATGACACACACAAAAACCCAGCTGAAGACGTAGTAAATCGAATAAAATCGAGAAAATGGTTAACTATCGAGATTTAAAGCAACATGCCCTGGGATGTATACTGATCAACACTTAAGAAAAAAGCCTTTACAAATGTGTCCTAAGTGGGGATGTGTCAGCGAGCTCAAAAATGAAA
This sequence comes from Cerastoderma edule, assembly GCA_947846245.1. NCBI lineage: Eukaryota > Metazoa > Mollusca > Bivalvia > Cardiida > Cardiidae > Cerastoderma > Cerastoderma edule. The sequence goes on from OX401405.1 coordinate 49,690,610, forward strand.
ATAATGACATAACTTTTGGTGTTGACATTTTGACAGCTAATGGCGGGCGAAAGGGACGTCAAAATCAATTGAAAACGTCTTGACCTTTTTATCGCAAGGACTCATTAACCGTTATAGTGTTGGAACTTCATGCACATACAAACGGATAATATCCAGGTCATCCGCCAAACAAATTAGCGGCTGGCCTGAAATCTGACCTGTTCGCTACTCAGAGTAACTTTTCTCATCAAAATTAAGCAGATACTTAAGGTTTTGGAAAGCAAACGATAAAAAAATCTTTTGCAAGAAGATTTTCCAGCATACTAAGGATAAAGACTTGTCTGAATTCTATATTGACCGTATCACGGTTAGAATTGTGAGTTTCTGCCTCCGGGGGAAGTATGTTTTTCATTTGTAGTGACGAATCTGATATTCGGAGGAGACGAAAAGTTTTAGCATTTATATAAATGAGAAATACAACAATATTTAAATCCTTAAAAGCATTAGGTACTAAATGGTTTTAATAGGCACCAGTGGAAAACGATGTTACAAAAATTAAAACACAAGACAAAAGTCGTTCTGACTGCATTAGTTCGTTTTCAAGGACTACGTTGCCATTGTTTCGCAATATTTGAGTGTCCACTAGTAAAACCCGTCAAATAACTTACAAGTTCATACGAATAACGACAAAGATGTGAAATCAGAAGTTGTATTACATTTTGTCTAATGCGAAATACACGTCTCTTCAAGTTACAAGGACAACATGCAACAATATACGAGTACAAATAAAGACTTGTTATCAAGCTGTGTGAAAAATACAGCAAAAAAGCAGTATAGCAAACACAGAGACAATGACTTTTGTTAACGATACAGGAATTAATACTCCGAAACTAAAACCGAATACTCATGAAAACTGCTTTGTTACCAAATCCCCGGCTCAATGTATTCGCGTTTTTACGATGCGAAATGAATACGTTTAGAGGAAAATTGAGACAGCCAGTAACGATGATTTTGTATCCAAACATCCATGAGAATTTCAGAACGGGCGGTACAATAGCCAAGTTTAATTTCCTCTTCGTTCATGCGATATTAATACGTCATTACAATTCACGTGGTTTACGTTCTAAACAACGGGGTACCGTGAGAGTTCGTTCACGTTTCAACAGTGGAGTAACCATAAATCATTATTTTGGTTTTGGTTGTTTGTTTGATTTCTGATTTTAAGATCGCTCTTTCTAAACCTATTATGAACTATATCATACTGTATGTTTCTCATCACTTATATATTGTCCTTTTATAACATCAGTTCTATTTGGCTCCATTCTATTGTTTTGTAATATGCAAATGATTTTGTATAGTATTGCAAATAAAATGTTGTATTTGTATATTTGTATTATGTTGCTTTTGCTATACTTCGGGACGAAGAAGGAAACTAAAACCTTTAATTTATTACAGATAGAAAACGGCTGGTCAAACTGGTTTGTTTTGTTTATTGGGCTTAAATGATTGAACGTCGGGCCAACCAATTTCCGGTTATATTGCGAAGCTCGGCCTATAATTGATGGAAAAAGGTTAAGTTAAATAACCGCACATAAGGGTAGGTCAAAGATGACAAAAATATTGACATTTACTGAGTAAGCCTAGAGACTTCATATCGTAAAAATTCGAACCCACCATTGCCATGATTCAAACCCATACCAAGAATGCTTCTAAGGTTCCAAGGTTATCTTCAGCTAGTCATTACAATATTTTATTCTATTAGTTTTCTGTCATGTTAGATTCTCTTGAGGTTCCTGATAACAAAACAAGTATTGTGAGTTTTCATACCATGTGTGTGGGTTGTCAATATAAGGGACATACATTTGAAAACGTAAAGAAAAAAGATCAGTTGTTTTGGTTATTACCTGATAAGATAGACATTTGAATATTCTTGCCACGACTATCAAAACCGATTGAAAAATTTCAGTAAAAAGCCTTTGCTATAATCTCAACTTTTGTTTTCTTTATTCAGACTCGACTCGAGCAAATTCATCTGAGCAGGGGTCGCTAATAGCAAACTTTTGCTCAGTTTCGAAAACAAACGGTTCAAGCATGACAAGAGAAGATACCGTTCATAGGTGACCGGAACAGTACAAGTGTCAGATGTTAATTTCACCTCTCCGTGTCACCTAGGTGATATGTACACGACTGACGATATGTGAACAGAGTGGCAGTTTATATGTGAATATCATCTGCGTGAAATTTACACGTGTGTACGTTTTTAACACCTGACACTGTGAATTTGGGTATGTTGGTATCCGGTGTGAATCAAAGAGGTACTGAGTGCAAAGACCATACATGTTTGTGTGTGTGTGTGTGGGGGGGGGTCATCATGCTTGCGGGAGAAATGGCTTCCTTCCCCACTGTTACTGTTTTCAGTTCATTCTTAATTTCATTTCAATAGTTAAACTTCTTACATATTCCATTTCAAGTCAGTATTTCATTGTTATCGAAATAGTCGGAAATACCCATAAACTACTTTGTACCACTCGTATGTCCTATGTTCTCCATTTGTCCTAATGTTGTACATGTGTTCCATGAATGTATAGCTGTACCAGAGATATGTGGAAAGTCATACGTCCATTCCTCAACACCAACATTCCCCAGCAGAAGTAGTACATGTATTACGTTACATGGACGCTACGGGGCTAACCGACAGCTGCTTTCGTTCATTTGTCAATTCCGTCTGTGTTTGCTTTCTTTGTTATTATTGTTATTTTTTCTGAGTGTTGTGGTAACAATTCGAAGACTGATAGTTAACCCTTAGAATGCTTTGGAATTTCCTAAAAATAAGTTATTGCGTCGTCTGCTTTCCAAAACCTTAAATATCTGCTTAACCTTGTTGTGGAAATATACCCAGAGTAGCAAACAGGTTAGATCACAGACCAGTCGCCAATTTACTTAGCGGCTGACCTCGATCCAACCTGTTTGCATAAGCATGAAGTCGGTTGCAGCACTATAAGGATTATTAGCTCCTGGATAGTTTTAAATACGATGTAGCGTAATGGTGACTTCATCGTGTTCTTTTTTCGCATTTAACGGTTGTCAAGGTATAGGGGCCCGTTTTACTAAACACTTTACGGAAAATGTTTGCGTAACTCATAATTGATTAACATGGATAATATCTTCAATGAAAGTACAATATTGCAATGTGACACGTCATTGGAAGCGTCTCGGAGAGACGATTCCAATGATGTGTTACTTTGCAATATTGCTTTGCCAAATATTGAAATAAAAGGACTTGTTGTTTTAGACTTACGCAAATCTTAAGCGTAAACTGTTTAGTAAAACGGGCCCTAGGTGTATAACCAGACTGCTGGTCGCAAAACAACCCGGTGAATTATCCCAGGCAAAATGACGCTGAAATATTCTATTCAGTAATCTAACATTTCTGTCATGCATACCATTACTAACGATGTTTCAGTTGTAAATATGAACAGTGTGACAAAAATAACTACACCATCTTTCTTTGAAAAATTATTTTAAAATGCACGATATAATTTTTTGACAAAATCAGAAATTTAATAGCAAATTCATACATACTGACACAAACAAACGGTTCACCTATATATATATATATAGCACATGTATCATAGATGCATCCTGAAGATACAACGAGGCATAACTAATTCCCGACCAGTATGCCCCTGGGAACCCAGAATAATGAGTAGTGAGAAATAAGTAATGAGACCGCCTCATAGGTCAATACCGATGGAGTTTCTACCCATTACACGTATTTAAGGCTTGTTTATTTAATTCGGTTTTGAATACATCAGTAGACAAAACACGAGAAATGGAATTTTGATGGACTTTGAATGTGAATACGGAGCAGTGTGAGATTAGAACATTGTATGGTATAGGATTAATAGATTTGATTACAAAATAGATAGGAAAAGATGAAATATGATGGCATTTTCATTTGATATTGAAAAAAGATACCTAAAAAACAGAAGAATTAGAAGATTTTATCAGAAACAAAATGGTATTTTCAATATGAAACCATTTAGAAAATAATTAGGCAAGCTAAAATTCCTCGTCACAATATGAAAACTAAATTCCTTGTGAGCAAATTATCATGTTATCCAGATGGTTTTAATTCAATATTATTGAGAAATGTATCAATATCATAAAGAAGTATATTTCTTTTTATTGCTTAATAATATCGTAACAGCGTTCCAAATAATATCCTGATGTCCATTTAATAGGACATTTTTCGATAATAAAAAGGTACTGGAGTTAGCAAAACGTAACAACCCCCAGATATCAATCCCCCGTATGATCGAATAATAATAGACATAGTCGTAATGTAAGTCAATGTTGGGGCCATTATCAATTAATACGATGTGTTAATACAATGTGTTTACGCAGCGTCGACTGACAGGGGGCGATGTACCAGTGTTTATGTACACGTTACTCACACGCGCATAAATTGATTCAGTCGGACATACAAATGTCGAGGTGTCATCTATTGGGCAATAAAACATATGTTCATTATTAAATGTACAGCCCAAAACGCCGATGGGGGTGGTTATATGCGAGTCACAGGACATTTGTCGTACGAGGGAAGCAAGGAGGGAGGCTTATTTTGCTATTGTCATCATTGCTTTAACACTATTTCAAAAGAAAAAAAAAATAAAGAAAAAAACATATAGCAGTAATGCGTCCCTCTCTTTTTTAATACCAGCTTCTTTCATTAAGTCGTTAACATAATAAATATATGATAAACATTTTGTTAAATAATACCAGGTATCCTTCTTAGAGCGATGAAACATTTGGCAAAATTATGCAACTGTCCTTTGCTTTCCCAAATTGTTCAAAGATCTCCAAATCGCCCAAATGGGATCTTGTAACTCGTCAAAATTGACGGCAACAGTGGAAGAGAATTAGGGCATAAGAAAATAGCATATTCTTTATGATTTTTTTTTTATAGAAACCGCTTTGACAAAAAGAGATATTGCTAATTAAAAGCCACTTCTCTTTTTTGTCACAGTGGTTTCGTAAATCTTCAGATCGAGGTATAGTTAAAACGAAGTATCAGAATCAGAACGAAAACGATTGTATTGAGTTATATCAACACAGGACATCGTCATTTTAAAAAATGCAGTTACAAAATAACGTGTCGTCAACGTGATGCATCACTCTCACACTTCTTTATTTCTCCCCCTCTATCTATATACCTTTCTCTTCTCTTTCTCTTCCTCCTCCTTTTCTTACAAACAAAGTCTTAAACGTGTACACACATTCTTACAAAACTATCTCACCGCATAAGAATTAGTGATAAGCCAAGATGTCCAAAACACAGATTGGTAGAATGTTACCCGGACGTACGGATGAACGGACGGGTGGGCGAACAAGAATATTGGGGTCAGTCGTTATCTCACACCTGGGTATTAATCTAAGATTAGGCTGGGTTAGTGTACACGAAACATTTGGGATCCCTAACATTTCAAACATTTGAATTTAATTAAGTGTATTTGCTTTTTGATAATGGAAGAACTGTAAAACTTAAGTCCTGTGCCGTCAGGCACTTGAAACTTCTTATCTGAGATTTAAAACGCAAGTTAACGCTGTCATTTTCTAGTTTTCCACAGAGCACCTTTACGATAAGGCCCCCGATTTCCTTTTTATGCCCCTCTTCAGAATTTGATAAATCATTTAATTATCACGGATAGCGAGATTTATATCACATTGGCATCTAAAGGATCGAACTAGGCCTGAAAGGTCATAGACATAAATCAAGAACCAATTACACGACTAAGACGCCAACTCAAACCACCCGTCCCCCTCTTTCTACATTCACATTCTTCATACCTTACCCCTCTGTCATTCCCTTACGTTCTCGCGACTTCAACCTCCATTCAAACGATCCGTCCTCCCTTCTTTTTATCTCTGTTTTTCATACATTTTTCCTATCACTCTGTCGTTCCCAAACGTACTTTCTCCAACATTACCATGGTATCTTTTTCTCTTGCTTTTCTCTGTCTTTCAGACTCCTCATTTTTTCTCCATTCCTGATTTACCCAGTATCAATTCTCCCATTTCTCTTCCTATCTCTCAACCCTCTTCAATGTCTCTCATTAAGTTGTTCTCTAGTTTTCTTTCTCTCCGAATACTTCAGACCCCTCTTCTCTCTATATTCTCCATAATTTACTCTATTTCACCTATCCCATTTTCCTCTCTCTATATTCTCCATAATTTACTCTATTTCACCTATCCCATTTTCCTCTCTCTATATTCTCCATAATTTACTTTATTTCACCTATCCCATTTTCCTCTCTCTATATTCTCCATAATTTACTCTATTTCACCTATCCCATTTTCCTCTCTCTATATTCTCCATAATTTACTCTATTTCACCTATCCCATTTTCCTCTCTCTATATTCTCCATAATTTACTTTATTTCACCTATCCCATTTTCCTCTCTCTATATTCTCCATAATTTACTCTATTTCACCTATCCCATTTTCCTCTCTCTATATTCTCCATAATTTACTCTATTTCACCTATCCCATTTTCCTCTCTCTCAAACCATTTCCATCTCTATTACCAATTTATCCTCTCTTTTACTTTTCTGTCTCTTTATATGTCATTGTCTCTGAATCCCCTCTCTTCTTTTATCTATCAATATATCCATCTATGTATCCCCCTCCTTTCATCCTCTCCCTCTCCCCCACCTCATATCTCTATGATCAGATCTGGATGGAATGTACAGGGGGATACGTTACAACACAATGAAGCATTGTTACAATTAGCTAAACCAGGGCTTTAGATGTTATCTAAATCCGACGATGTCTCTGCATAAACCCCTTTCAACATGGTAACTAATTCCACTATTCGACAGCATTGTTACACAAGGACGTTTTGTTGAAGATGATATCTCCATCAAGACGATGTTCAGCATTACTATCCTTTACTAATTCCAAAAACGATATAATTACTTAATTCATCCCATGTTTTTAGAAAAGAAACAAACAACACAATATCAAGTAACAATTGCTATTACACAATGATTTATTTGAACAATAACATGGAAGGGTTAGGATCCAGGTGTATATGTATCTTAACCCAGGATATCTAGGGTTATCAACCTTAAACGTAACAGGAACGAAAGTAATTACCGGAGTTACAATGGAGAGAAACACTTGCCGAAAACTGCTCTCGCTTTGGCGAACCCCTGACCCCTCTGCGAACAAATCGTAACGCTAATTTTAATGTAAACAAACTCACAGTGGGGGTATGGCACGCGTTCGTACATAGAGAATTGCTAAGCATCTTTTATCCAAAGATAATAATTGTCTTGAAAAAAGCTCAACAAATAATACGGTGAGAATCCATTCTTCTGGTAGAGTGTATAAGTTATTGTGAAAAGGAGAAAAATATTTTTTGAGTACTTGCTCATGTGATTCTTGTGAGTCCGAGCTTTTATCACTGTTAATTGTTCAATATCATAAACTTGTGCTGATGGTACCCAACGAATCGATTCGTGAAAGTGATTTTGACAAAGGCAAAGACCAGTTTAATATTGTCCGGTTAAGACGGAATGAGACAGTTATTTTAATTTCTACGAGCCTCTGATTGCTTTAGATCAGGGTATGATAAACATGACATCTAATAATTGTTTTCTATAAAAGAATAACGAAAAACAGAACTGTGCGAACAATATATATCCAATGAAGACATTCACAGAATTTTATACAATGGACACGCCTCCCGAAACATGTAGGTATTCAAGGCAAGGGAAAAAAATGTCAATAGTTGTCTAGATGTGTTTTACTTGGTGCTCTCTAAACAAGGCGAAGAAAAGATGAATCAAACGGAGAAAACACGTCAAATTTGAAGTTGAACCGTGTGGTCAAGTGTATTTGACTGTGAACACCAGATTTCTATGAAGTATTGAAATAGCCAGCGTGAGAGAATGATGTGGTATTAAAGGCAATCCTATACAAGGACAAGGCGATAATAGTGTTCGTGGGTGTTGTGAACTCTCAGGTATTTGAAATAGTTGGCGGTGCATCAAGCAGATTCTTATAACCAACTATTCTAAAGCATCCATTTGTGCATACGTATAAGGCTTTGTTAAGGCAAACTATTTTGAAAATGTTTTCATCAAACAAGTACCTGAAGTGTAATGTTTTTGTTAAGGTTTTCACAATTGATGTGTTTAGAAAAGCTTCCGTTTGTGTAATGTGGGGAATCGTGTAATGTAGTAAATATTGAAACGAAAAAGAAGAAAAAAATCACAGACAGTATAAACTGACATAGTCTAGATCAGTGCTTTTAGTAGGTAACGAGCATGATCACCACTTGAAAGAGAAATCATGAGTTGAGCATGTTGAGCCTATAACAATCAGTCAATCAGTTGAGAAGGTTTGGGAGAAAACAAATAACTTACCTAATACAGCATGTGCACAGACAGGCAAAAGTATAATCCACTGGTAAAATTCCATTCTCTTTTAGTTTCCAGTTAACTCGATGATAAAACCCATTTATTTCATTTCACACAACAAAACTATCTTTTTCTTTTTTTTTGCAAATATTCCAGGTATTTGTTTTCACTTCTTGCTTAAAATGATTAAAAAACGAAGGCACGTTTCCTGAGTACTTCCGTTTGTTAGCAAATACTGCACTTGTATAAATATACACAATCCGACACTAACTCAAAGGTATATACAAATAACGAGTTAAAGCTCCACGCGGTGTGTGTCAACAAATCAAACAATACTTGTTATAGATATACATTAACGTTTAAGCCATAAGACGATTATATGTCGATAATACGGCTACTGACCCAAGACGCGATTTTTATGACCTGACGTTTTTCCTTGCGGAGACACATTTAAATGTTGGTAAATAAAACTTCGCGATCCTCAAACATTAGCTGTGAACTCCTCTAGGGCTGAATATATATTGAATCAATCCGTCATGTATATGGACGTAGTTTGATACACTCGCTACGCGCTCAGCTGTTGATTTAACTACTGCAGTAGCGTAAACATTCACCGGTATTATATACTCCAAACGAAACAAAATCCGCTGTCCAAAGGTGTCACAGTTTAAAATCCGAGTTGTTGTTATTTCTAATTCTCCCGTGGCACATTCGCCATACCTCGGTTATTATCCTTGTAAATAATCGCCGTATTTCGCTAGAGCGTGTTGATACATTAACGTCACTAGCGAGAATGAAACATCGCCACTGCAGTCGAGCCGAGTTTACCGGTGTAGAAAATCGGATAGTACATAGCGAAGGCGTACTCGACTGATCGGAGGAGGGTCGAATTGAATCGTGATTCACGCGCACCGGCCGTAATTATCAACTGCTAATTTGCAATTCAATTAGACTTGGCCTCGATCGATACTGATTATGGGGTTTAAAGGATTTCGATTTGCTTCCTGCATACGTGTGTAAGGATTAACCGTAATGAAGGGACAAGTTAAAGGAAGATTTAGTGTCCTCATCACGCGCAGATTGGCGCGCAGGAATAGAAAAGGGGCGGGGCTGTAATTAGTGAAAGCGCGTGCAGTGAAATATGGAGGATGGGATCCCTGTCATTATTTTCGAGAATTCCGGATGAATTAGTTAACTTTTTTTTTTCATTTGGCTAGAAATATCTCTGCATCGTTCTAATTCTTTATTCTCCACATTCCTTTGTGCTTATATGAATTAACGATGAAGACGTCAAAATTAAACAAAAAATTCTAGCATTTTGAAAAATATGTATAACGAACCCTAACGGAATTACTTCTTTGACAGGATTACACGCAGTAGATGTGTGTAGTTTGGGTTTTCAAAAATACTTAACTCGAAAATTTTTATTTGAAACCGAATTCAAATTTGTCCAAACAGTATCACAAAACCATCGTTTTAAAAAATACTTTTAGACAACTATGTGAAAAGGCTAATCAATAATAAAGCATAGCATTACACATGCTATTTATTCAAAAATGAATTATCATTGAACTTAACGTTATGGTAATTAAAAAAAGACAGAATGTTTGTGCATCGTTTAGAAATAGTAACAAATAAGCAAATATAGGAAATAACGATACGTTACTGATAAATCCATGTTTCTTATTTGGCGGACTCAACTGTCATTGCCTCAAAAATCTCCATGATATACTTCACATCACATAACATAATTGTCTACACTGATTCTCTTGTTTTTTAGCGACAAGAATTGCACAAAACAACAAAACCGACTATATCTGGTCATAAAACAGGATTTAAGAAATGCAAGTTTCAATCTAAACCTGCAACATCATTGACATTTTGTTCTTAACCATTTTCTGTATATATATATATAACGTTTAGACCATATATCATGGTTCAAAATTAATCAAATCTGTTAAATGTATAGAACAAATTGTCTTAGACAGAACAATTAAAAAGTGCTAATCTCAAGCGAGAGCCCCGATTTAAATACGATACGCTGATAAACAATATACCAGGATATTTTCTCTTTTCGTGTAGATTTTAACAACATATTAGCAAGTTTCAGTTATATAGTAATTTCTGTTATGCACCAGTACTATGCTAGGACATCGAAATGCTTTGCAAACGGACATGCCCACGAAACCAAAGCAACTGATTAGCCTTTAACCTGGGACCACCGAGTTACATTTTCTAAACCTAAACCACTTGGGCCATGAATAAAGCATGTCAGATGAATCCATTTAAAGACTAAGTAATTCTGAGACAACATCTTTTGATAATAGGGTTCAAACTGAGTCAAAAATGTGTCAATTTATAACGGCTTTCCCTGGATTTACAAGGCTAGGGCTCTGACTGGTCTTATCAAGAGACACCCAACAAAACCAGTGGCGCCAATGAGACTTGAAACTAAGACACCCTGAGTACGCATCTTCCATCCTAATTTAATGTCAACACCGAATCCATCAGTTGTTATCCGTGGAGGACAGTGCTCCCAGGGTAGAGTGCCGGTCTCCGGACACAAAGGTCGATGGTTCGAATCTCGTGAGAAACGGGTTCCGCCTTGCGACCTTTCATTAATCCACATTCGGCGTGAGTACTGGTTATGACTCAGGAAGCAGAATCGAGAGTGATTAATCTAAATAGTAAATATTTGTTTCAAAATCGATGTAAAATGAATAAGTTTTGATTTAAAAAAAAAGTTGTTATATTGCACATTTGAAACCAAAGTAAACGAGATGACCATAGTATCTGAGAACGAAATCATGTTCAAATATTGATCAATAAAATCTAAGAATAAGCAACACTATTGGATATCGCAAAGTCAATTGGAAACCAATTAGTAAGAAGAATTGAGCACGACATTAAGTCATTCTTTTTTCTTAAATTTTATCGCATTCCATGAATAAAATCCCTTAGACATTTTTTCGGTAGTAGCTCGGATGAATGTTGAGATACGTTCCTTTAGCATAAATCATGTTTGGATCACACTTTTTGCGATTAAGTTAGGGTCAATTTTCAAGACTATTTTATATTATCAGATAAACGATTGCCACCTCATAAATCAAAAGTGTAGAAATTGGTGTAAATTTTTAGCTCATACAACAATCAAAGAAAGAGATTGCTTCTCTTTGTCAGAAAACACATCTCTGTATTTGAGTTTCTGATGAGAACTATTAGAGTTTGAGTGTGGACATAATTCAACCAACTTAACATGAGACCAATTAACATTCGCGAGACCTTTCGAGTGTTTCCGTATTCAATGCATAATCAACTAATGTTTATCAAACGAGGCTACCCGAACAAAAATTCACTATAAGAAATAAGAACCCGTTATGTTGTCTGTTAATGCCTATTTACATTGAATATATTTCAAAAACTTCCCACAGGAATGGGTTAAATCCTTGATTGTAAGTATGTATTTTTACACTGGAATTGTTATGTTTCCATTTAATAAAAAGTCTGCTGCTATGAAAGCCAGTCAATTATCTTGGATCTAGATTGTATTGATTAATAAAAGGAATAGTGCAGGATAGTCACGACTATGAAAAAATGAATTATAATCAAATTCCTTTCAACAAAATTGATAGAATTATTTCCTTTTAAAAAACATAGCCTCCTACTGTGTCCTGACTACTCTGTTCTCTTTTACAAAGGAAAACTATAACTGTATCAACTTTCTATCTTGTTCTTCTCTTGAAAATCCTTATCGATATGTTACTGTCTATGCATGTGTTAAAATGTATGCATTATTTTTGTTATGGCTATAAGTATGCTTTGTGCTATTTTATGCTGAATAAAAATTGAATTGAATATACGGATTCTCCCGTGTAATCACAAATTAAAGTGGTTGAACTATAAGACGATATTTGTTTACATTTAGTTTAACTAAATAAACATAAACACACGGTTAGCTATAGTAGCTACGACTCAAGTTTCATATTCATAGATTTAAGTAGCACAAATTATTCTAAATCACCTATTATATTTCTTATACCACAACTGTATTGACTTGGTATATTTGATATCAATTTCGTTGTTAGATTCAACCTTAATGTAAGCATATTTCAGAAGACTAGTTTGTGACACTATTGTAACTATTTACAACTGTGGCTAACCGCTAACTGTGATATATTTACTTTCCTTACTCTCGTTAACCCGTGAACATAATCCCAACCACAAAGGAATGTTTTCAGAAAAAGGCATTTCCGTGCGTGTATACAGTCTAACTTGTGTTAAGGAACCACCCTTTTAAGCAGCCAACCTGCCTTAAACAACCACTACAGAAAGTCCCATTGTTAGATTTATAGTGAACATTAATTTGTGTTTAGCAGCCAATTTACTCTGTCCCATAGGCTGACCTCTTAACATAAGTTTGACTGTAGTTGTTTTCATGAACCACGGATCAAGATCTTTTGATAGCTAGCCGAGAATCGCACCCGGGCAAATAGTGTCCTAGTGATCATCACCGGGGCAACTCGGTTCGAAAGTTCGATTCCCAACTGACTCCAACTAGCGCAAACAAACTAAGCAATACCACACACGTGTTGCCTTTCCAAAGTCGGTTATTAGAGAGATTCATCAAGCAAACCAACCAAAAAGGTAAGGCTCTGTGGTCACGCTAAACACACTGTTTACAAAGAGATTGTTGATTAAGGTAGAATACCCACAATCCGCCTCTAAAATTTATTCTTACGTCGGAGGCGGATTACATCGGTCGGGGCCATAAGTTTCCGGTAAATGCGAACAATTCCTAACCAGACCGATGTATACCGAGAACAACCGAAGTAATCCGACGAAAGACAGGAATTTTACCTTAACACGATTGATTTGAAGATATCATTTTCAAGTAGAAAATAACTCTCATTAATCTTGCATATTTAAAAGTATCTAAATCTTATTGGCCAATAGTTAAATAAGCACGATAGAAGTCGTTCATACAATTTTCAGCCATTTTTACGTAAAAATCGCAGTATCGTAAAGTCTTTATAAGGCCTTGGTGGTACTGTATATCTATCTATTGAGGAAATAAAGCAAATATTGTATGCTTTACCCGGAAGAAGAATAGTCGGACAATACGTTGTTGTTTTGCGCGCAGTCCTATTGTTTCCTTCCATTTAAGCAAGCAGGCATGACAATGCAGTAAGAAACCTGAGAAATTCAAACGCAATACGTCTCCAATACTAACGCGACGCAGTGATTGAATAAAGCACATAAATGCCGGTTTCGTTTCGTAATCTTTCGTGATATTTTGGAATTGTCTATGGCTTTGTTTCAACTTTGTTACGACTTCTCCCTCATACACGCGAATACTAAGTTCATACTGCTGGTTCTTTCTATCAATAAAGTGCTGTACAAGGGTCAGTTTTTGCTTTCGTTCGGTAACACTGGATAAAGAAAAATTGAAATGTAAATCATTTGAGTATTTCACGTTCTTATGAATTCACCAAGCCTCTTTTCCGAATCTGCCTGATTTTGAAGTTATTTTTACAAAATGAATATCAAGCATTCTGTTATTTAATCCATAGTAATTACCACCCCTTAATTATCAATTTTACATTGAAAATAAAATAACATGAATGAAAGGTTGCACATAAAAAAATCGATCCATAAAAAAAATCTCAAAAAACATAAAACTTGATTTGATAACGGTATTTGTTCTGTTAAACATGTGACTTTGTTATTTTGACTTTTCTTTTAGAAAGTAAACTGATATTAAGGTTATGTATGACCCTTCTTTGCCTGCCGCAACTCTCATGATAATTGGTTTGCACGTAAATCAATCCCTCGGACCCTTTACTCATCGTGACAGTTCCATTTGGAACATATATCTACCAATATTCACTTGCGACAACCTAAAGCAAACAGACATATCTTTTAAAGATATATTCTTGACTCATAACGTAATCAGACGGAACATTAGTAATCCTTTGTTTGGAGTATATTGCAGACTTCAATTGAAACCGTTACGAATGATAGCTTGATGTCTTCAACCAGAGACATAGAGAACATGTTTTCTATGCCTCTGCTTCAACCATATTATGAATGGTAATAGTTGTATCCATTACTATAATAGAACTATTAATATAACTTATGATAATACGTCTACTTCATATACATTCGGAACACCTCGGCCATTTCTTAAAATAACCTCGGAGGTAATGGGGAGCCATTTTTGAAAGTAGGTCAGCAAAGAAGGGCCAATCGTATCAACTCGGCAATCCCCGTCGGCAATCTACCGACTTGTTACGGGGATTGCCGAGTAGATACGATTGCTTCATATACTTCGTATAGTCATAGTAACGATTATCATCAAAGCATATTCAGTACTAGTGTATTTCATACGTTTTGTGCAGGAGAACATTTAATCTTCTTAAGTGTAGAAACGTTAGGCTTTCTCGACCTATTAGAACAACTGAACATATCTGACATAACACCAATTTCATGAAGTCAAAGAATGACCAATCGAGTGCCAGACATATTGAATTAGCATTTAATGCTGTGACAACGGGTCAATCTGAACACATCGGGTTTATCCAATAGAAAACACCTCTGAAATAATAGGGATGACGCCATATTGTTTCCCGCGAGAATGACGTCACTTTCTTTCGTTTCTAAAAATAGATCTTGAATGGAAAATCCAAAAAGTCGTTAAATTTGATTGAGGAAACAAGTATACGAGTCACAACAACAAGTTCGCCATTTGGTATGAGTTACTGATCAAAAGTGATTAAAAAGGATGTCCAACACTTCCATACACATTGAACTACTTAACATGAACGCTTAGAAAAGGTGTTCATTGGCGGATGCCGATTTACCCGAAAAATTGTAACCCTACACTTATATCCGAGGTGTATTTCACAGCTCACGGAAATACCCGAGTAGTTCCGATTGACAACGGGTGTTACACTCACTTCAATCGTATCTACTCGGCAATCCCCGTAACAAGTCGGCAGATATACCTCGTAGGCAGAACATGAATACACCAGAAATCCTGGGGTAATTCGCCTTATTTCCGGCGGATAACGCAAAATGCACACAGGCACCCAAATATGTATTTAAATACACACAAATTGGTTATATTTCACAATTGAATGTTTTTTTACCCTTTTCATTAAAGATGATCATATCAACATATCTTTTTTTCATATTTTGTCAATCGGCTCTTTTCGGCAATCCCCGGCACGAGTAGATACGATTGCAAACGGACATGTCCTTCGTTGCTGACCTACTTTCAAAAATGGCTCCCCATTACCTCCGAGGTTATTTTAAGAAATGGCCGAGGTGTTCCGAATGCACTCACTTATGACCTTCTTGGAAGCGATACATTCACGTGAGTCACTGAGGTAATAATTTGAGGTGCTTCATTTCTGAACAACCTACAATGCCCCACTGATGAATCAAAACGGTTACCGAGTTAAAGGTAAAATACCCATAATACACCTTTTTGAAACTCATTCTTTCGTCGGATTAATCCGGTCGTTCTCGATAAACATTGGTCGGACCTGGACCGATTCGGTTTGAAGCGAACAGTTTCCGCCGAGCCCCATGTTTAATACGAATAGCTCCGGCTCAGACCGATTTATACCGAGAACGACCGAAGTAATAGACGCAAAATTAATTTCAAAATGGCGGAATATCGGTATTCTACATTAAACTAATTCTGTTATTCCCGATTCTGCATAACTATGATATAATGAGGCGGTTAAAGAAATAATAGAACTGAACAAAACCGTTATTCATTTAGTTTGAACAGAGAGGGGTGAGGTTAACCCCCGTTTGTTATTAGGAACGGTCACTCATGCCTTTCCATGAGAAAAAGGAGAGAAATTCTCCATATCAAATGCCTCTCAACACGAATACTTCAATTCCCAAATCAATTCGTAACAATGATCTGTTGGTTGCATCACACATGAAAATCTCGTTCAGAGTCCATTTAACCCTTTACCAAAGGATGACGACATTTGACCACTTCGTTGCAGACGACACTGGAATATGATATGGGAAAGGAGAAAAATGTTCGTTACGAGCAATATCTCCTTTTCCCACAATGTTTTCTACTCTATCAGAAGATTATTTTTTTTACCTTTTGAAATGCTGTCTGCAAACTCTTTTATTTTGGGATAGTCGAAACGTTTGGTAAAGGGTTAAGGGGACATACGTGTAGCGAATAAAGTATACACGTGAAAACGTTATGATTGAAGCAGAATAGTTCCTCTTCAACAGACAGCATTTGCTAAAGAGGAGAATATTCTCCTTTAATCCAAATATTTGGAAGGAAGACAAACCTCGAATTTTCGTCGAGTGAATCTTTCGGATATGTTTTCCGGGATAAGGGACGGGTTTAACATGGCTTATAGCCCGTTTTGTTCCGAGTGAAAAGCTAGGTCGAATTAATCACAATAGACTTTTCAATTAACTTGTCATTATCCGATAGCGCTTACTATGTCTTACCCCCTGATTTCACCAATATTATTTTGACAGCTGACAAATCGACGGTAACTTCTTACGTTCGAATACATACTGTACGTATTGAGGTAGAATACCCATGATCTGCCATTTTGAAACTCTTTCTCTCGTCGGATTAATCCGGTCGTTCTCGGTATACATCGGTCGGGGCCGGAATTAATCGCACTTCACCGACTGGTTCCAGCCACGACCGATGTAGACCGAGAACGGCCGAAGTAAGCCGACAAAAGAACGAGTTTCAAATTGGTGGATTATGGGTGATTTACTTTAAAACAGAATGAATTTATGATTTATAGACGCCATTCTCAAAAGAATACAAGGGCAACAGTGGTGCAGAGGTAGAGCGTTGGCCTTCTGTACCAAGGTCTCGGGTTCGATTCCAATTAGGTACGGTGAAAATCGCCGGAACTAGCCTTCAAAACGGCGCGAGAACTGGTTTAGATTCCAGGAAGCAGTTATCGAGAGTGAATTCAATAAGCTGCAAATCGAAGTTAAATTAAATTAAATACGTTCAATCTAAAAAGGATACGAAATTTCTTTCCGTCCTATTTTGGAGATTTCCATTCTCTAGACAATTCAACACCGACGAAAAGCTTTCTGTCTGGTCATATGTCTGTCTTTATGCCCGTCTATCTGCCATTACCTGACTGCTTCAGGATGTCTTTCGTTCACTGTAATTTGATAATTAGTTCCAATTTCTGCTATCGTTACAGTGGGTATCTTATCCACCTACTATCTGCTTGATCTGTCCAATCCAACTGCAATTATTGTTTGCCTTTTAACATCTTTAAATCCATTAATTAAATAAAATTTTAAGGAACACGGGAAATTGTCGTTTGTCGTTGTGTGGTGATGGGCGTGTGTGTATGTCTGTGTGTGTGTGTGGGGGGGGGGGTTGATTATTATCAAGCAATAATACAGTTTTTAAACGACAATAAGGTCCTTCTTAATTGAATAATATGGTCAGGAAAGCTGGCTAGAAAACTCAGCATTCCGTAAGTCAACCAGGAGTTTACTCTCATGAAGTAAAGCGTCCAGAGTTAATAGAATAGAGCGCGGTAAAACACGTTCCCGAGACCCACAAATCACGCCGACACAGTCGTGTAATGTTGTGTCATTTCATTATTCAGTCATAAGTACGGCCGGCGTGTCCGCCTTAACGTATTGTTTATGTCATGAGGCGTCATAAATGAGTAATTTGGTCAAGTCTTATATAAACCAGACGGGTGAATCGGACAGACCACGGATACCGACGTCTGGGAGGCCGGTAAGTCTGTTGACCCCTGCTGGACAGTGTTATGGATAAGACGGAATTTTAACCCTTTACCAAACGCCAAATTTTCGACTGTCCCAAATTGAAAGAGTTTGCAGACGATATTTTAAAATGTGATGAAATTGAAAAATAATCTTTTGATATGGCAGAAAATTTGTGGGAAAAGGAAAAATTGCTCGTTACGAGAGGCGATTTGTCCTTTTCCCACAATATTTTCCAAAGTTGTCTGCAACAAACTGGTCAAATGTCGTTATTGTTTGGTAATGGGTTAAGTTAATTTAGATGTTCAGCTGTATCTTGTTGATTATTACTTTACAAGTCGAGTGGAAACGATTGTGACAAGGAGTTTTCTTGATAGTTAGGGTTTGTACCGGTGGCCCTTTTGCCAAATTTGGTTATATGTCTACTTCCGATTGTTGTATACTGTGCCTTATATGTTCAATTGGCAAAAAATGTATTTAAACAAATGTTTTTTCCTCTGTTGTTCTTTTGTTTAGCTGTCTCTTTTCTTGGTTTTGTGCTTATATGTCCAATATTAAGGCATCAACAAATTACGTTATTTTAGACAAATTGCGTTTTATTTCTTCCTGAAATTGTGCAGAAAGGAGGTGCTTTGTGTCAAAGCATACAAAAAAAAGAAGAAAATCTGCAAATTGACTAAACGAGTGTTCTTGTGTCATCGTGGTGTCCGACCCTTTCTAGTTAAGGTAGAACACCCATAGTTCACCATTTTGAATCTCATTCTTTCGTCGGATTACTTCGGTCATTCTTGGCATCCATCGGTCTGGGCCTATTAATTAACTACAACTATTCGGTGTTAAGCGAATAGTTTCGGCCGAGGCCGATGTATACCGAGAACGATCGAAGTAATCCGATGTAATGACGAATTTCAAAATGGCGGATTATAGGTATACTACCTTAAGACGTGTTTAAAAAGTATGTATGGGTTATGCGTAAAGATCTGTTGTCTAGCCCATACATTATGTATGCATTATGTCAACGGGATTAAAGCAATTACTTCACAGATTAGGGTGTAGACGTGTTTAAGAAAGAAATACTTAATCCTTTCCTAATGAAGTCAATACGGATGTCAATAGAAAACATTCAATTGTTATGTGTAAGGGGATGGAATTGTTGGAATAGAAGAAATGGTGTGCTCTTATGAGAATAAAATACCGTGAGCAAAAATATGACACTTTTTGTCGATATATAACTGAACAACTGTTAAAACAATATAAAAGGTCAATGCAACCAAACGACCTTAAAGGCCCATTAAAGGAGATTAATGCTATAGCAAACTATATTATTTGGTAAACCTTTGGACAAATTCAAATAGTTTTCGCCAGAAAACCCCATCAGCACAACTTAAATGTGAAAGTAAACCAGAAATAATAAAGATTAGCAAGTTTTATAGACATAAGCTAGTACAGCTTCTAGTCATATACAAAATACATATTTTTAATTACTTTTCATAACATGTTACCGTCGTCTCAAAAATGAAAATTACAAATGATAACCGCCATGAAAGAGAGATTTACCTAAAATGAAAATGAGAATAAGCATGATGTACCTGAATAAAAGTTAGCTATCTAACCAGTAATCCTTGAATTCATACATATGTTTCTAATTTCAAATGCATGTTTTATAAATTTTGCTAAATGGTAAATGATTTTTGGACTTTTCGATTGGAATAAATGTACCAATTTTTGCATACAAGGACGTTCACAATAAAACTTTTTAATATATGTGTTCCTGATCTGATTGTATTTGTTACAAACGAGAATGAAATGAAATTCGTCTTCCACTTCACTCTCGCTGCACAACAAACACACTCGTTGGTTACGATCAACTCTATTTAAACCATATCGTCCAGTCTCGATCCGCAATGGATGAAATGATAACCTTAATCTAGATAAATATATTCTTAATTGTTTTGGCAAAATATTCAAATAAGTTTCCATAGTAAAATCTGTCTTTAAAAAACGATATACATTTTGTATATGTAAAATCTGGCCTGATTGGTATCTTCAAACCAATTTTGTTTGAACATATCAATCAGACGCTCTTTAAATGTGTAGTGAAACGATTTCAAATTCACCTGGTGAGGGTTATTCCATACAAAACTGAAACCTGATTGTTCTAAAAGTTTCTTAACATTACCACACCAATTATCACTACCATTTCATTATCTTCTAATAGAACATCATAAAGGGTTTTAACAATTATATTATCAAAACATATTACTTTAGCCCAATATTTAATTAAACAAGCATGTCTATTAATGTATAAAGGATATCGTCCCAATTCCCCATATATAGCTAGAGTACTAGTGGTTGTTTTAACACCTAATATTTTTTGCAGAAATTGAGATGCACTCTTTCTATTTCTTTTGATTTAGAATGTCCCCATACCTCCCCGGCATAGCCTAAAATAGAACCCACGAAGGAGTCGAATAATTGACAAGTAGCTTTAGGAGTAAAATCAAACACTTTCAGATTTGCTAAAAGTACATTCATTGCTTTCAGCCCTTTGCCAGCTAATGTTGTTTGATTGAGAGAAAAAGACCCTGTGAAGTTAAATACTATTCCCATATAATTAAACTCCTTGACTACTTCCACTTCATTGTTGTTATAAAACCAGTGTTCATCTATTTTTAAAGTGCCTCATACCCAAAACCATTGGCTTATAAATTGGTTCTTGCCTCTGTTGCCCAATTTGAATGACCAAAACTATCAAAATATTTCATCATTTCATAACATCTTTTAACATGTCTGTGATTTGGGAGCCTTAGAATACGAATCAAATATTTGATCGCTCTTTTATATGAGCTTAAATATATAGGAAACCTTCCGGTATCGCCCATAACAGCTGCGTTTGAAGACATATTAGAAACATCTAAAAACCACTTGCATGCGTAAACATGTATATTTTCAATAGTTTTTATATTTCTAAGGCCCCACATTTCAGATCCATTCAGTAAGATGGGACATATTTTCATGTCAAATAATTAAAATGAAAATATGTTTTTATATCGATACGTTGAACGATTGAAGGACCAATATTCAAACTTGGAATCATAATTGTAGTCAAAATATGAAATTAACCTACTATGTCAATTTTAAGAAAAACTTTGTAATGGAAAAATATTTATTTGCAATCGATGTAAGAAAATAAGTGTTTAGCAAGATTTCGCTGCTTTGCCCATGATTTAATGATCGAAAAGGGTAGGCATTTTAATATCCCAAAATTAAGACATTGTGCCCTTTTGTGAGGGAATGCTTGAGGATGAGTTTCACTTTCTCCTAGTGTGCCCTCTCTATAGGGACTTGCGAGTAAAATACATAAATGTTAGTTATACAAAAAACATTTCTTTACAGTTTTTTTTATATCATGTCGTCACAAGATATGAATGTTATAAGAAACCTTGCTATTTTTGTTTTTTATGCTTTTCAAGAAAGGGACGCTTTTTTGGGTAGTGTCGTATAAAGAAACAGTCTTCAAAATAAAATATATCTTTATATCATTTTGAAACAGTACTAAATTGTTAAAGGGGAAACAATGAATGTTCTCATTTATACATGTTCCTTAAAGTTTAACTCAGTTTGTTAAATATTTATGGGACACTTAACTCACTTTTTAGAAATGTTATTATTTGTATATATGTTGTATCTTGTGTACGGGCCGTACGCCTGAAATGCAATAAACGATCTGAATCTGAATCTAAAAGATTTAACAGAGCCAACGCCTTTATAAAATCAAGTTTTATATCATAAGAACTCCTTGTGTATTGAAATTATTATTTCCGAACTGTTCATGTAATTTCAATTTGAAATTGATCATTAAGGGGAGGTAACTGCTATGAATTCATGACAGATATCACTGATATTTATTTTTTGTAAATGTAAACCCAATATTAGACTAATTTGGAAAAGTAGCTTGGTGTATCCCTTTGAAATGATATGTAATTTCATGATTAACATTTCAATTCATTTCTAGACCAAATCAAATACAAGTCTTCCATCAGGAATAAAATACCATAACCCATTGCCAAACAATAAAGACATTTGACTAGTTTTTTGTTTGTTTGCAATAGACTCTGGAAAATACTATAGGAAATGGAATAATTGCTCTTTACGAGCAATTTCCCCGTTTCCCACAATGGTTTGTGCCATATTACAAGGTTATATTACAGTTTCATCACATTTTGAAATGTCATCTGCAAATTCTTTCAATTTGGGACAATCAAAAACCTGCCGTTTCGTAAAGGATTAAACCATACCCTGTTACGGCAGCTGGATAATGAAAACTACTGAACATGCTCGTTTAATAACTATATCTATCTTTTCCCTTTCGTGCTGATTTGCACATAAGGCCCTAACCAGAGTTCGCCAATGTTGTCGGTCCTTCGCCCATGTCTGTACTTGGCCCCAGCTCCAGTTTTCCTTCCTCATCTATTTCTCAACTGACCTACACTAGGTCCGTTTGGACCAATGGTGTCAATATTAGTGCAACTCTTGGAAAAGCCGACTCTTCCATTCTATGTACATGGCAAATCAAGTGCCATCTTCTTCGTTTGATTTCAATGGGTAGAGGAGTTGTGCCTGTTCTACGATGGAGGGGTGCATTGGTGATTTTGTTAACCCAGATGATTCGGAGAATCCTTCAACGGCACCTTCTCAAACCAAAGCTGAATTTAAAAGCTTCAAAGAACACACTGAACAATTATACGTCAAACTGAAGAAAATTGAGATAATATAGTAGACTCAAAATGTCAACAAATACCATCTCTTAGCCTCAATCAGAAAGATTGTCTTACATCGTCAACATCGTGTTGGCGAGCACGAATTTTCATGTAAGCTGATTTCCCTGCAAACTTCCAGGAGGCCAACGTTTGAAGAAGCGGTCGGAACACCACAAACCTTTGACCGCAATAAGACAACTTAACCAAACAATTCTTTGTTGCATGGTTGTATCGTCCAAACAAAATTACCCCCCAACTGATTTTACAAAGAAATAAACTTCTTTTAATACACAGAAAACATGTTTGCCTCATCACGGACTTGTTTGTTTATTTATCTTGTGTGCAACGCCGCCTGTTCACCGTTTTACGTTGATTTCCCTCTGTTGAGACCGCTGCACAGCCTAATTGAAAGATAATCTCGGACAAGAATCTAGTCTAATAAAATTTCGTTCCGTTCTAACATCGGTTTTATGATGATGGATATTAATCAAATTGTTTTCTTCCCAACCCTTTCTGTGGACAGCCATATCGACGAATAGAGCTATGCCCGGTTCTTTTATTGTATAAAACAAACATATCAGAAAATGTATGCATAAGTAGATGGACATTTTATGTGTTTAGAGCAAATGATTTCTTTCTAAATTCACTTTTGATGTTTCTTAAGAGTGTCGCAACATTATACTATAACTCATTATTTACACCAGTCCCCATCATGAAAATGACTTATAAATAACCACCTATGGCAGGATTAATGGTCAAATCTTTCTGAAAAGAGGGAACTGTTTAATACATCCATATGTCCAAAATATGAAGAGGCAATAACCCCACCCTGTTTGGCTAAAGCAATAGATAGATAGCTTACCACCAAAGCGACAGAAACAAAACGTATTGTACATAAACGTGGTTATTGTAATGCCAGATCCAACGAATTCATCATAGCAAATAGACAATTTGCCCATGATGAGACCACTCGCCTTTTGTCATAATGATTCTAAATGCCGTATGTTGTTTATAGAATAAAGTACATCTCTTTAAGCGAAAGGGTTAACACAAAGTATGGCACCCTATCTCACCATCGGCTGTCGTAAACAGGCATCCTTTTTGTGGCACTTCAAAACATGAATGTCGTAAAATATGATGACCGCTTAATGCAGAAGTGGGAAAATGCATTTTATGTCGATCGATTTCCCGAAGGTCCGTTTTTATGGGGTTGTAAAAAGGGTTTTTCATACGGGTTTATGGGAGATCTGCTAGATAACTCGAGGTCCTATTTTCGGGTCCGTCCGAACAGTTGTCTAGTTGAGATGTTGATTGATTAAAGCAGCATTTTGATAACATTCACCAGTACAGACGGTAAAGGAGGGAAAATAATTTGGTGCACAACGGTATTGACTACGTAACATTCAAAGGGAATGTAATACTATTTAAAATTTTAAAGTATTTAAAGTACAATGCAATCTAAGATAATAAGATTTGATATACCATTTTTGATTGACCTGATAATGCTGGTAAATGGTTTATACAAAGTAATACGAAATGAGCTTCTTATAAATGTAAATAAAACCAGTTTCCTGGCAGACTTAAATGATGCTGACGGTTTTAGTCGGCTTGACCAGCCCTTATAGCTTTTTACGTTATATAACCAAAACTTCTATACATGATCAGTCCGTTGCTGAGACTATTTGACGATATGGCATGTTTACCCATTCCTCGATTCGGAATCTGATGTTTTCCAAATGAATATCATCAGACGAAGAAACTTTCAAATTACCAACGCTTTAAATTGATATGTTCCATATAAGGACAATTGTTGAATGCATAATTACATGATTTTATTTAACATAATCAGGACGTGTTTTAATTATGTTAAGAAATAAAGCATGGAATGATGGTTTTGAGAAAAATATGTATATGACCACAAACATGTCTAATAGTTCATGCAACAATTTTGTTACATGCATATCCGTGGTATAGCCGTTTCCATGCTGTGCACATAAATAAAAGGTATATCTCGTAAATTCCCGGTTATTTACATTAGTTTGCTTAATGCCGTGATACAACTCAAGCTCTATCTACATGACACTTTCAAGTGGGAGGCAACTACTCGTATAGGTGACATGACGCTTCTGCTTTTCGGATATGGGTAGAACACATTGTGTTATTTTAGTTTAAACTTATTTATTTTACATCGATTGTGAAACAAGTTATTACAACATAGATTAACCACTCTCGATTCTGCTTCCTGGATACATAACCAGTACTCGCGCCGAATGTGGATTAATGAAAGTTCGCAAGGCAGATCCCGCTTTTCACGGTATTCGAACCCACGACCCTCGTGTCCAGAAGCCGATGCTCTTAGAGCCACTGTCCTCCACGAACATCGTTTTGTGTCGAAATGAATTGTGATTGACCTTGTGTAGGCTCGTCCAAGAGGGTACGTTTCATATTGCGCAAAACCGAACAGCTTCACATTAAAAACACGTGCCAAAACGCATTTCATCTTTTAAAAGGATTTGGGTTTCAAGTTTTTAAACAAAAAATGTCTTCTATCGATATATTGACAACATAGAATTGTAAAATAACATGAGACAGGATGATTGACATCTTTCCAACACCATGCATAACCGTTTAGAAAAGATATATAGACTATTTACATTGCAGATATTGCAACCCATGTAACTTTGTTTCGTATAACTAATGATCTAAACTTAGGATAAGAGGTGGTTGGTATTGAGGAAAACGAGACATGATTTCTTTGGATCTAGAAACAGGTTTTCCTATAAAAGCGCCAGAAATACAGATATTGAAAATTAAGTGAGAACGATTTCCCACGTCAGATTTGTAAGGCTTATTACCCCTAAAGTATAAATTTCTAAGTTATTCCCGTTTACTATAAATGATCATGAAAGACAGTTTCAGGTTGCAGCGAATCATTTCGGGTTCTTGAACAGCTATTATCTAAGCCATCTAAGCAATGTTTAAATGCCACGACAGGGGTTGTATAAGATTTACCAATCTCCCACTGGGTCGGACACTCATTAGGAATTGATACATCAGGGGATTCAACATTCTTTACCAAACAACTTATAGTCTACGTACAAAGAAACTAAGCTTTATCTGAAAATTTTACCGAAATCCTACAAATTCGGTACATGTGCTATAATACTAAAATCTAAACCACCGAAGAATCTGAAAGTGGAGATGACAAACTACCAATTAATAGACGTTCAACATACCAATTGATACAATGTCTCTCGTAATGACCAGTTTACTTCGGGTGTAAGCAGCGTTAAGCATCTGCCTGTCACCGTGGCTGATTGGGGGTATATGGTCGTACAAATTGGACGTGAAATAGGATTAAATATATGACAGCGAAACTGGCGCTACCATTGTCATCATGCTAAATACTCGCTTATCCGGTGACAACCCCGATTGTATGTCCATCCGTCACTCAATCACTAGAGGCATGCGTTTTATAAAGCGTCTGGCTCGTATTTATTATTAGATGGAAGAAATGGGAGCAATATTTGAAGACTTATATTAGAAATCTTTGATATGCTTTTTCTTGATTATTATGCAATACGAGTTTTACATAAGAGTTACTTTACTCTGTAAAAAAGAAGGCGAAAATAAATTTTCGATGTAAAAGAGCCTAGTTTATTGCGTTTTATTTTATACTTCATTTTCCCCTTATTTTGACACATCTGCTTCAGAAACAGCATTCAATGTGAACGAAGCATAAATGTCTCTGGTGATTAATTAACACCTTTTCACAATGGCTTTTACCTGATATCTTTGAAAAAACGTTTTTTATTTCATATAGATCATTTTCGTCTGTTGTAGGTTCCACGGCGAGATCTGTCCTTAAGAGTACAAGAGTTGACACAATTTCGAATGAAGCCTGTCGCTAAACTTTTCGGTCCAGCGGACATCCTCTATATATTGTTATCGTAATCTACTGTTCCGTCACGCAGAATATTCGGGTTTATACGCTTTGAAATCCCCTACTAATTGTCGGCCCATAAAGACAGCATTTCACCCGAGAATTAGGGAGATTTCCCGTATCATTCCTTTTAATGGACCACGGCATAAACAAAAGATTTGTTTAATTTCATTTTTTGCCAAAATGACGAGTTTACAATCAGATGTTGAATAAAAACAAACAAAATACATACAGCAGAAATTGCAAGCAAAATATGAAGAGAAAAAACAAGAAGAATTACAAATAGAACAAGAAAAATAGACACGGGACAAACACGAATTGAAAAAACAAATGTGTTTGCTTCCCTTCTTTTGTCATAATCCTTGAAACGAAAACGAAAACCAAGGATTTAGAAGTTGAACAAAAAGGCAAGTGTCTTTCGAATAGATACAGACTACTTATTTTTGTTGTTGTTTTTTTTCGGAGGAGGAGGATATATGATGGTTGATGAAACAAACTCATCAGATTTCAGAATAGAGAGTCAAAAATTGTAAGCATTTACATTTGCACATAGACAAACACTCATACAGACACATATACATATAAGCACTTTCATACACACATACAGTCATTCCCACACATGCATACATATACATACATTTGCATACAAAATTACAAGAGTATGAAGAAACTAAACATATGCCCAACCAAATGAGCATATGAAGGATCCCAAACATGTGAAGAAAACTCCAAAATGCCACCAAAGGAAAGTTGCGTCCCGTCTACGCTGCTTCATGGCACGACGACCAATTTGGACCGATGCTCAACAGGTACAACACTTCATATATATTAAGACTTTTGAGCAATGGCTCATATTAGATGACAATTGTAAAATAAAGGAGTATCTGGATGATAGTATTTTATCTATTTTATTTTCGATGAATGTGTTGATACTTGCTTCTAATTTTGGACCAGACTGTCATTTGTTCCATCAAATGCATTTCACTTGGTATATGTTTATCACCGTTTGTTCCATTCGGCCAACCATTAATGCAGTATCAAGATTCGATTGTACGTCTTCATTTATTTATGTTTTCGAAGAAATATCTGATGAAAGGTATATGGATGGAAGAGAAAAACAAAGAAATGCAGAAGAAGAAAACATGATTAAGAGAAGGAATTTTAGGAAGAGAACGGACACACGAGAATAACACCAATACCAATATCAGTACCAGAAGGACAAGGGGAAATGCAAAAAAGAACTGTCTTAGTCCAACTGTCGAAAAGATGTGAGAAAATTTCCTTGACACAGAGAAAAGTCAACACATGGAACAGCCCGACATGTAGTGTGGTTCTGGCTACCTCAGTGAAGAGTTTTAAAAGTACAATAGACAAGCATTGGAGAGAACACGAAATCCCGTATGATCACATTGTCGATCTAGTTCTGAGTAAGGGCTTTGTGACCGAAAGCCAAACAGTATGTAAAGAACAACTCTTGCGAGACTTACCAAAAAGTTCAGTAAAAACAAGCATGTTACAATCCCCACAAAGATGATACGGCAGCGAATCGTGGACAACTTACTCTCATCAAGAAAGGAAACGTCAAGTCTTCCATCTTCGTTGTCTGCGGCGGATCATTGACATCAGTTGGTAAGATAGGGTCACAAATGACAGTGCACTATCTCAAGCAGGGCTTTCAAGCATTGCTATGTCAACGACGCTCACGCTGGCTAGGACATGTGTACAAAATGGAGAACGGTCGTATTCCAAAGGACCTGTTGTACGGGGAGCTGTTAACTGGGTCAAGAAACAAAGGCCGGCCACAACTCAGGCTCAAGGGCGTCTGCAAGCGAGACATGGTGGCCTGCAAAATTAAGCCAGAATCTTGGGAAACTTCCGCAGGTGATAGAGCACTATGGAAACACACCGTATCAGCTGGTCTAAAAGAGGGATAGATTGCAAGGAAGCTGCTTAACGACGAAAAAAGGGTCAAACTAAAGACCAGCCAACCTCAACCATGTAGAAACATTGTGATATCAGTCTTCCCTTGTCAAGAATGTGGAAGAGAGTGCAAATCGAGAAAAGGACTCTACGGCCACTGAAGACGATGTCTATTCTCTCGCGATACTAATCCATAGTCTTTAAGACTGAAGGATGCCAGCAACAATAAACAAGTAGATATGGAAAGAGTTAGAATTTCAGCCAGTGTCCATGAGAAGTTTCTGAGCTATCATGAGGTAATACCTGTCAGAAATCTGAAGCAAGTGAGACTCAAAGATGATAACAAAATATGTCCAGATATCATACACAAAAATAGGCACGCGTTTATAACAAAGCATGGCTTTTCAAATGACGCATTTCTAATTGTGTGTCGGTCCCCTTGATATTCATCCGATGACCTCAGCATATCTGCTCGTTC
Source organism: Cerastoderma edule (assembly GCA_947846245.1). Lineage (NCBI taxonomy): Eukaryota > Metazoa > Mollusca > Bivalvia > Cardiida > Cardiidae > Cerastoderma > Cerastoderma edule. Next base: position 49,719,881 of record OX401405.1, read on the forward strand.
AGGACGGGGTTACTTTAAACCCATTTTAATTGGTCAAGGACCAAAACAGTTATTCAGCAAAATATGGAAGGCCCCCTCATGGTTTAAGCCGGTTTAAGAAGAGATAAGATTCAGCAGAAAGTACTTTATTTCCATAGAAAAAAGAATGATACGTTCACCATCAAAATACCTTAAATACTTCACAAAAGGCAAAAACAAAATGTGCGCATTTAGCGTTACTGCAGCAGACAATAGTAAACTATTATTGACAAACACAAAATAATGTTCAATACATATGAATCAAATAATGCGTTATGCAATACTTCAATATTGAATATCATTTTTAGGAAACCCGAAAAAGTGGATGTTTTGATGCCATTAGTGTTTTTGAAAAGAAAGCAATAGCTTTGGTTTTTCTTTCGTGCTTTTGATAGCCATATTATTAGTTACTGTATTTTTTATCAAAGCACAATTCATATATTTCTTGAAAAAGTTAATACAATTGATGATTGTGCTGTAAAAGAACTACATGTACTTAGTCATGTGTTTTGCATCGCTCGTTACCCCATGTATGGACAACACACTGCAGTGACTTTGCCTTGCATCCCATGTCGTCACTCACAAGATCAATTCCAAAATACACAGGATAAATAGAGAATAGATGGTTGTTGTCGTGAATCGGAAATGTTATCGGGCAAGGCTTCGGAATATTATCCGGTGAGCCGAAGGCGAAACGGATGATAATCCGAAGCCGAGCCCGATAACTTTTTCCATTCAAAGACACGAACCATCTATTCTATTTATCCTGTTACCTTTATGTATTCTTTCAAACAAACAAGATTTAAATAAAACACGAGAAAAAAGGAAACAATAGTCATGGCGCTCTTATGACGTCGTGATTCGTCACGTGCATGTGTTATATGGTTAGTACCGAATATCACAAATGTTATACGGCACCCAGCTATCGGTCCCAAAATGACACTAGTGACAGGATAAATTGTATAGACATGTTAGCCTTAAATGAAGCTATCAAGAGTATTGATGCAAGCTCCCCGGGACTCTGATGTAGAACATAAGAACTTTGATCTCAAAGAAATGCATGATGAGACATCTACTCCTTATTTAGGCTGTCTGGCATATTTCATGTTTGCCAAACCTTTGAACTTGAAGCTGATGACACGAACAGGTTTCCTGATGTTTGAAATATTTTCACAAAGAAAGAAATGTATCGAATTACATGTATTCGCATTCTAACAGATCTATGGCCGTGTGTCAGAGGGGTGGATGATAATTCATCGCCCTATTTCTAGAGGGAATCATCTTGTAGAAGAGAACAACTGTAGTGTCCCAATGCACCGAATGCATTTGACATGAATAGAATAGTCGGTATTATTTACAACATGTCCGTAACTGGAGAAAACCATACCAGTCGGCGTATGGATAAAATGTTTTATATCTCTTTACATGAGGATTTGAATGTATTATTGTCCGTTTTATTAAATGGCTTGCGGAGAGGATTCGCGTAAGTTGAAACCGGTTTATATGGGTATTATCTTAATGAAAAGAACAATATTGTGACGTGACACGTTATTGGAAATGTTTTGTAGAAGTAACTTTGCAATATTGCAAAAAGAGGGAATGTTGCTTTGATCTAACGCACATTTTAAGTGTAAAATGTTCAGTAAAAAGGTACCCCGATAGTAAAGGCAGGCTAATTACTGTGAAAGCAATTCGAAATTCGTGAAGATGAAAATAAACATTGTTACCTTAATGACGTCGATACAAAAGACATGTACAAACTGAACGCGTACAAGTGTTATGGTCATTTGATATCCTAACGTTACGTCATGATATCGTTCAAGAACGTGCTCGTAAAATCAATACCACTTATCAGCAAATCATCGCTAAATGCATTATGTATTTTTCACAGTACCAATTTACAAACAATTATGCAAATGCACACTTCTCTAACCCTTATCATGCATTTAGCATACACCCCCTTCGCTACATTTGCAGTGTTTCACCACACATTACTAACACACTTCTATGGCTTTCTATCATTTTACTCGATCAGATATCAAGTAGATACCGGTTTCTTGCGCCATCCAAAGACCAATGACGCTAGACTGTTGATATAACATGGACGAACAGGGTAAATTGTTAGATGATACTAAAGTTTATATCAAGGTATTGAATCTTTGAAACAAAAACAAAAAACATATCAAAAAATATGTGCAAAATGTTGAAGCAAGTATTTCACTTCGGTCGAGGACTTATCATATGTCATAGTATCAAACTAAACTATTCGTGTTTTCGACTAAAAGAGAAAAGGGAGATTTTGTGTGTGAATGTTTTCAAAAGCCATTAGCAAGAGCAGTTTGATCGAGATACAATCTACCAGCTGATTGCCACCCAAGAATATGTCATGCCAATCAGCAGATCATTCATTTTAGACAGTGATACTACATTAGCCTATGAACTTGTCAATATTTCGATTTGACGACACAGCTTCGATTTGCAAATTCATACAGTTGGCAGTTCAACCTGCAATATAACATTGCTCTTTGAAGGGACATATATTTTATGATTTTTTTTACAGTAAACTGAAAATTGTACGGATGATTTGCTTACTCGACCTGTCAAGCATCTTTCGAAGATATCTGAAAGTAGGGTGAGAGGCTCGCTTTCAAATCGTGGAATTGGATTTTTTGGATCAATGGCTAGAAAGTACGAGCTTAAAACACATGACAAAATATTATTGCGTAGGCATATATTCAGATTTAGATTGTTTATTGCATTTTAGGCATACGGTCCATACACAAGATGCAATATATATACAAATAATAGAATTTCTAACAATAGAGTTTATTGTCCCATAGATATTTAACAATCTGCGTTAGACTACAATGAGAGAACCATGAATAAATGAGAACGTTTAGTGTTTCCCCTTTACCAATTTAGTACCACTTTAAAATGTTTAACACAATTTTTATTTTTAAGACCTTTTCTTTATACCACACTGACCGAAAAGCGTCCCTTTCTTGAAAAGTATATAAATAAAAACCACAGCAACGCTTCAAATAACATTCGTATTCTGTGACGACATGATATCAAAAAAGGACTGTAAAGAAAAGTTTCTTGTATAACTAACATGTCTTATTCGCATAGCCATGTAAGATACAAATAGATGCAAACTAAGTCATTTGGTATTGGTAAGTTCCCAGTTAGGTAAGATGGTTAAAGATCTGAGCAAGGAACCTGTATATAAAAAGATTATAAGATTACTAAAAACAATGTCAGTAAATAATTTATTCTAATGGGACAGTCTGACTGCACACAAACCTCACCAGTAACAACTCACAATCGATGTATCTCTTCTAACAAATCCCCCAACGATAGACAAAGAGACACGTAATTCATTGAGCAGTTGTTGACAAAGGATCTCCTCTTTGCAAGCCGCCTTAGTTGTATTGGAGACATTACCAGAAAGACTGACCTTGACATTGTTATGGCCAGAACACGTGGCGTTGAGTCCCCTCGCTGATTGGTCAATGGTAAGATTACCATGACAGGAGCTACGAGCGTTGCAACTGACCGGGGTTTAGCTAATATCCTAATAAATCTTTCATTGACTCGACCCTTTACAGCGAGTTCATGCATGGCAAATGTATGGTGGGTTTATCCCTCAGAAGGCTGGGTAATCTCTATAAAATAGACTTTTGTATCGTCTGATTTCCAAAACATCAAATGCCTTCTTAATTTTTATGAGAAAAGATCCTCAGAGTAGCACACAAGTTGGAACAAAAGCCAGCCGCCAATTGACTTGGCGACTGACCTGTATATAACATGTTTCCATAAGCATGAAATCAGTTCCATAAGGTTTAATACTGTACACGTTTGAGTTTACAAATATATTTTGAGATCATAAAACGTGTCGGGTCACAACACGAAATACATTTTGAAATGAGTTTTTTCCAGCATAATGTCACAAATGTCGAAACGTTTCGTAAACCCATTCGCTGCTTCAGAGCGACATGTGTATAATTCGTTGCACATTTGAACATACGCGAAAAGTTCCATATACAGTCCTTTGTTATCTTTGGGTTTGCTCTTAAAGACACCAGCGTGTTGACACCCTATACCACTGTACAAAAATATGCCTTTCATAGACTTTTTATTTATGATAACAAAAAATATTCGATCAACCGTAATAAAACGAAAAGAAAAATTGTCTCATGAATTTTCTCATTGTATGACCTTTGTTCCATTGACATGGGGATATCTCGAATATAAACCAATTTGCGAAAGATTTCGAAATATCGACCCAGTTGTGGCAGACGACACACTGTCTAATGGCCAAACATCATCTAATATCAATTACAGCGTTTTTTTGACAGACGATTTTGTCTTTACATGCCGATGGTTTGCATTGCCTAAAATTTAAATAATAATTGCAGACAGCAAACAGATTTTCAGCGATGTTCAACAATCATATCCCCAAGATAGTCCACGTTTCCATATTCACAATTGTCTTCCAAGTGTTGAACTGGGTAGCCTGGAAAGGCTTTCGGTCGAATTATCACAGTGTGGCATGAAGGGGAACTTTTGATGCCATACTCCCGTATCTCTTTGGCCCTTTAGAGCAATCAGGGTACCATTTAACAAACTACTCAAGGGAATATTTGCTTAAAACGAGTGTACGTGGATAGTATCTTAAATAAATTGAATGTGAAATAAGGCAACGTGACATCTCATTCTAAGCGTCTCGGAGAGACGATTCCAATCACGTATTACTTTGCAGTATTGCTTGTCTAATATCAAGAGTAAAAGGAATGTTGTTTTGAACTTACGCAAAGATGTTGTATAAGAGGTGTAGTAAAACCTTAAACCACCTTGTCAATACCAAGTGACCTTCCATTAACGAGACAAACGACACTGGTCTTGCTTGGGGTGGAACGTCGGCTCTAGAACACTAGGGGCCCGTTTTACTAAGCAACTTACGGAAAATGTTTGCGTAAGTCATAATTGATTAACATGGATAATATCTTCAATGAAGGTACAATATTGCAATGTAACACGTCATTGGAAGCGTCTCGGAGAGACGATTCCAATGATGTGTTACTTTGCAATATTGCTTTGCCAAATATTGAAATAAAAGGACTTGTTGTTTTAGACTTACGCAAATCTTAAGCGTAAACTGTTTAGTAAAACGGGCCCTAGGGCCGTAAGAAGCTGGGTCAATCCTCCAATTTCTAAATAACCCAAGACCGGCCCAAGTACTTGTTATGTATCCAGGATATAGAATCAAGCGTGATAAATATGGATTGATTGAACTTATTTCAACATCGGTGAATACTTAAGTTTGTACTTATTTAAAGACATGCACTCTATACCGTTGCACCTTTGCAACCTCTCCAGCATTATATAGAGAGACGACGATCGAAGACAAACATGCATCTTATTATTTCCATTTTAATTTCCTTTTTATCAGACGATGTCCCAGAGGAAACGGAAACACCCAATAGGGAGAATAAACCATAGGCTTTTGAAAATAAAGCTCACTTTCATCTGCATGATTTTTTGGAAACCAAATCAACCTGTAAGTACGTTAACGTTCAGCTATCAGGTGTTAAAGATAAAAACTCACATATATGAAAGAAATGCATAATGAGAAAAGCAGAACCTGCTTTTCTCATTATGCATTTCTGTCTTATATCTATATATATCTATTTTTTATAAGGGTTTTACATCACATCAACATTATTTCAGTAATGTAGCGATGCCCGACTCCCAATGATGGAGGAAGACCTCATACTCAACTGCCTATAGGGGCTGGTCAAGGCGGGTAGAACCATAGGCATTCCTTCAATCGGAACTACTCGGGTATTTCCGTGAGCTGTGAAATACACCTCGGATATAAGTGTAGGGTTACAATTTTTCGGGTAAATCGGCATCCGCCAATTAACAGATTTTCTAAGCGTGCACGTTAAGTAGTTCAATGTGTATGGAAGTGTTGGACATCCTGTTAAATCATTTTTTATCAGTAACTCATACCAAATGGCGAAACTGTTGTTGTGACATGTATAGTTGTTTCCTCAATCAAATTTAACGACTTTTAAGATTTCACATTTAAGATCTATTTTTAAACACGAAAGTGAAGTGACGTCATTCCGCTGGGAACCAATATGGCGTCATCCCTATTATTTCAGAGGTGTTTTCATTTGATAAACCCGATGTGTTCGGATTGGCATTCCTTAAGTCAGTAGGGAGAATATACAGTATATCTATAAATAGATGTTAGTCGATCCACCACCCTGAACCCCTCGATGCACTCGGCGAACCTCTCTCAGTACATGGCGACCTACTGGGTGGGGAATGTTTCAAAAGGCGGACGCGGGCTAACCTGTCATTCCATTCAGCGTGCAGGATGCAACATGTGTTTCTCCCATACGGAACATGCCTTGTCAATCACGAATTCAATTTCCTTCCCATTCACTACCAGCGCTTTGATATACGGTAAACAGCCACGTATTACAAACCGACTTTTGATTAACACTTTTACCAGACGACAAATTTTGCGACTGCCCAAACTGAAAAAGTTTGCAGACGACATTTCAAAATGTGATGAATTCGAAAAATAATCTTCTGGTAGGGCAGACAACATTGTGGGTAAAGGAAAAATTGCTCTTTAAGAGCAATTTGTCCTTTTCCCACCATGTTTTCCAGTGTCGTCTGTAACAAACTGGTCGAATGTGGTTACTGTTTGATAATGAGTTAACGCTTTTTCTAGTGCATAGGGTTCTCCGCATTATAAAGATATAAAGAGACTGGCGAGGGGAAAATGAAAGCGATTGAATATAAAACGAAAAATAATTTCGAAATATGTTTTTCTTCTTTTTGAGTACCGCGTAAAGATAATTCGCTAATGGTGAGAGAATCTTCTTTTCGTCGCAAAACTTCCATTTTTTCGCCTGAGCGAACGGTGCCAAATGGCAGCTCTTGTGCATGATTATGCGGTCGGAATGTTCCGGAAATCAGATTTATTTCCGATTTCAGTGTGGTCCCCTTTATGCAATTCTTTCGCTTTTAATGAGAGAACATTGGCTGCTAAACTAAAACCGCAAAACATTCCAGAGTCACTTATTTTATAGTGAACAAAACACAACAGAACAGATCATAGTTTATTAGATAAATACATAGTGCATTGTCACATTAAGCACGGTTTATACAAAGTACTAAAGCATGTGGTTATTAAAGAAGGTAATTATATAAAAAATATATACGAGAATCAATATTTGATATGGAAGAGGAAGAAAATTTTCAAATACCAAAATTAAGATTGTTGTATTCGATTATGAACACTTAAGAAAGTTCGACGCCCTTCCAATTTGGATTTTAGGTATTTTGCCAGATTAACTAACAAAGAACATCATTTCCTTACCTAAGAGCATTGAACTTAAAAGCAGATTTTTTTAATAGAAATTCAGGAACAATTACGAGATATTCTGCTTTTCCGTACACTATTTTTAGAAAGTTCTACATCAGAGATGCACGTGCATCTTTTGAAAAACCCTTCTGATGAATTAAGCATGTTTTAAGTTGATTCGAATTCAATGCAGCGTATAAGCGAAAGGGGCGATGTTTCATTAGCCAGGTAATGAATGCGACCATGAGATAATTGACAAAGAGCCGTTGCAAGAAAAAAGAAGACTTGTAATTAATAACGTATGGGTCTTACTATTCACCTGTCTTCGAATATAAATACCCTATATAGTTTCAGAGATAATTTTTGATATAGGTTTTGCATTTTTTACTCATTAAAATCTCAAAATACCCATTGTTTTATTTTCCATGCATCCCCCAGGACCCATCGGGGAAAAAAACCATACACTTGGCTCAAGGATGGAATCTCTTGTAAAGCTTTTACTTTCTTGCTTTTAAACACCTACCTATTTGGAAAGGTTCTTTTTCCTCTTTTGAGACAAAAATGAAACAAATGTCTCTAACCAGGTAGTCAGAGAAGGTTGAATCATTGAATTAAGTGTTTTCTTCCAAATGATGTTAGAAAATTGGGGCCCATTGTTTTCCTAAAATACTCATTGTTTCAAATCATATGTATCACCAAAACCCATTGTTTTAATTTCAAAAATAACTTTATAGTTTGCATACGAAATGGTTAAAAGAAAATCGAAATGAAGCTCTTTTTGTATGTTCAGCATATACTTAAGATATCCAAAAGAAAAGTTTGAAAAAAAATTATAGAAAAACATAACAGAGTTGATTAAACATTAATTGATTAATTATATTTGATATTTAATAAATATCTGAAATTTCAGATGGAAATGCATGTTTTCCCAATATTGATTTTTGATCTTTAAAATAGTTAATTAATTAATATCAACTAGTTTTGCTGCCATTATAACAACAGCTGTTCTCATATTGACAACTTCGAGACAGAACTTTCGACAGATTGCCTTAGGTACAAACAATCAATCTTGTGATAAGCGACCATAATAAAAGGGACTAGAATCGTGTTGTATTGAACAACCAACGGCGTAGTGCGGGTACAAGCCATTCAGAAAACTTCGAATGACTTGCATCCAGTATAAAGATTGCCTCTACCTATTTACATTTTCTCGCACCATCGCTTACAACAAGATTTGCTGTTGTTGATGGTAAAGATGAAATTTGTTCTTAAACAAAACTCTCAAATGTTACATCGACGTATATCCCATATTACATGCGCAAATTCCGTTCGCGTTCGGAAAAGGGACTAATAAGGGGAAACTGCTGATTAATTCAACACATTACGTCCATGAATAATCTGAAATTATAAGCATCACAAATGGATACAATTATTCTGTGTTTCGTAATTATTGCGACCTTTCCGGTGCCATTTGAGGTAAATATTTCACCATGAAATCAATCATTTCTGCTATGAATCTATCACCCCTGCCCTTGAGACAAATGTGTGTCCTTTATTGATAGATCTCCCTAGAGTTAGTATCGTTTTTTGTTATGAAAAATGTTTTCTTCTTCTTTGTGTATGTTTTTCACACAAGTTCTATCGAACAGCTAAGAACGAATGCTTTAAGTAGTTTACGAGTTCACCATGTCAAGTCACAATGTTTATGTTTCAAGTTTATTCATGATTTATTTGTATCCTTATATTTAATAGACAAGAGCAAAGTCTTCTTTAACAAGAGATTATGGTTGTTTAGAAATAAATTTGAATGTCTCTGAACGGAGGTCTCCCAACCGAAAATTGAATTTGAATCATAAATATGAAGCGTACAGAGATATGTGTTGAATCCGTACTTCAATGATGATAGAAGGGTTATTTTACAAAACAATGAAAAAAATAAATGGTTCGTCTAAAAAGTACACAATGTGTTGATAACATATATATGTATATGTATATAGAATTAACAAATATGATGATTACCCAATCAATAAATCAATCCACAAATGAGTCGTTAATAGAATAATCAATCATCTATCCTTTCAGTCAATAAAATATCAATTTATCTTGTATCTTCAGCATTACCTATATACTCACTTGTGAAACAGTCTTTTCAAAGCCTTTAAAGTCTGACCTTGTTTTACTTTGTGGGGTCTTTTAAAACATGCCGTTTACGAAGACGCAAATAAATCCATGGAGGATATCGACGAAACAAAAAAAAGCACCCAAGACTTCTCAATTTAACATAAGAACTCTACATTAAAATATAATTAGAACATGGACGATTTCTAAGGCAGCAAAAATTGAACAGTTGCCTTCCCCCGTCTGCAGCCGACATGTAGCCTCATTCTGATGACATGCCCCATATGTTTGGAATACCTCTGTCTTTATCCCTTATAGTGCTTGAATCAACTTCATGCTTATGCAAACATGTAAGGTCAGCCATGTAAATCGGCGGCTGACCTGTAATTTAACCCGTTTGTTACTCTGAGTATTTTTCCTCAACAAAATAAAGCACATATCTAAGGTTTTGGGAAGAAGACGACACAAAAATCTATTTTCAGTACATTACCCAGCATTCTAAGGGTTATTCGTATTTCCCATGGCTTTACACGCACATCCGGGCACCGCACAAAAAGCGCACTGCATAGCCCTTCCGGCGTACTGAGTATTCGTGATTGAATAAGTTCATTAATATTACAGATACAATGATTCGGGCGATTATGTATTGGTTAGAGTGACCCTGTCCTTAACCCATAAAGTGCTGGTAACGACTTTATGCTTTTGCAAAGAGGTTAGATCCAGGCATGCCGCCAAGTAGATATGCGGCTGGCATGTAATCTTACCTGTTTAATACTCTGAGTATCTTTCCTTATCGAAAAAAGCAGATATTTAAGGTTTTGGAAGCAGACTATATAGAAATAAGAAAAAAACTCTTAGGATATGCAAGTGATGACAACCCTTCATTTGAACGACTTTCGGAGGACTTTATTAAGAAATTGCATTAAATCATCTGTCGCATGGACGTTGAAACGTCGACTGTATCAGATAAATGACTTTTACGCATGTTCTGTAGCGACGTCTTGGACACCGTTTTACTTGACGTTTTATGCTAAAAATATGTGTAATTTTAAACAACTTCCCTCTTATTTCAATATTAAGATGTGCAAATTTGCCAAGTAGCATATCATATGAATCGTCTCTCCGAAATGCTTCCAATGACGTGTCACATGAAAATATTGCAAGATATTTAGAATTCTTTTCATGCTACCAATTTTGACTTAAGCAACTACTCAACATCTCAAAATACTTTCATTAAGTCCTTTAGTAAAACGGTACACTCTTGTGTCGTATGCATAAGATAAGTGATGTGTACGCGTGTTCTGTACAGACGTCATGGTGTCCTCTGCATAAGATAAGTGATGTGTACGCGTGTTCTGTACAGACGTCATGATGTCCTCTGCATAAGATAAGTGGCGTGTTCGCGTGTTCTTTACAGACGTCATGGTGTCCTCTGCATAAGATAAGTGACGTGTTCGCGTGTTCTGTAGCGACGTCATGGTGTCCTCTGCATAAGATAAGTGGCGTGTTCGCGTGTTCTTTACAGACGTCATGGTGTCCTCTGCATAAGATAAGTGACGTGTTCGCGTGTTCTGTAGCGACGTCATGGTGTCCTCTGCATAAGATAAGTGACGTGTTCGCGTGTTCTGTAGCGACGTCATGATGTCGTCTGTATCAGGAATAAGCGTTAACGTCGTGTCAGGAAAAGCGCTAAAGGTCATACACCTGTTATTTTTGAGATCTTGAATCCAATTGACTCCAACGTTAAATCAGGTATTTTCACGACTCTGTTGAGTAAAGAACAGTGTTTACTATGCTTAACTATTCTCAAAAATAGCAAGTTGGGCCATTCAACTCTCAAAAACTGTAATAAAATGAACACCTAAATCGTCTCATGTTTTTCTACGGAGCAAAGTGTACTAGTACCGTCCGAAAGTCAGTGCATAAGCTGTCAAATCTGGCCGAGGTACCGGCATTTGTGTTTATACATCCCAAACAAATAGTACTGCAATGGGCAATCAAAACAAACTAAGAGAGCATTGCAGGACTATCATCTATACAGGAAACACACCAGTGTTCTATCAGCTCTTCTCTTAGTAGTAAAACTATGCACCAGAAGTCGAAACTCTAAATTCTAAACGGGACTACTTTTTGGTACTACGACCCGGACGTACTCCGTAACAGGTACGAGACCAGTCGCAACTACTCGGGTATTTCCGTAATATGAGAAATACACATCGGATAGCGTGTAGGATTACAATTTTTCAGGTCAATCGGCCCCGGCATATTGTTGAAAATCGTTCAAAATCATTTTTTATTCATAACTCATACGAAATGGCGAAACTATACGTTTTGACATATATATTTGTTTCCTTAATCAAATTAAACGACTTTCAAGATTTCATATTTAAGATCTATTTTTGATAACGAAAGTAAAGTGACGTCCGTCTCGCTGGAAACAATATGTCGGCATCCATATAAAACCAGAGGCGTTTTCATTGGATAAACCCGATGTGTTGATTGGTACGAGACCTAACGTCGTGCCAGGGAAAGCGTTACGTGTATCGATTAGGACCACACACAGGCGGGTCTCTGGTGGATACGTGCGCCGACCGATCAACCAGCGAGAATAAAAAATACGTGCGCGCACGATAGATTTCTATACTCAACCGTGAAATCGAATCGACCTGCGTGTTACGTCTCCCGTTAATCAACTCGTCGATACTCAAGTAATGAGATGGTGGATGCTGTAATTACCTAACTTTTAATTAATGTAAATAGCTAGTCAGATATGTTGGGATGGAATGACTTGTCAAATGAGTTTGATATAATTTTGTAAGTGGTGAGATTGTCAGGCTAACAGTTCCCGATTTCACCAGTATTCCAATTACAGCATGATTACTGGGAACCATTGTCGTGTTCCTGGGATTCCAACACCATTGCTTTAACATATTTCCACCAGATTGTTGACTGTTTCTGTACCCAAACATAGTTATTACATTGTGAGATACGATTCACCCATTGATATCTACCACGATCTAACACCAAAGGTAATGTTATCAAAGTTCTATTTTTCAATGGGGATCGATAAGCCTTTCAGGAATCGCAATTGTCTTAGCAATGGAGGTTCGATCTGGACTAGCTTGGCGCCGTATGTATGACATAAGAAAGCAACAATCTTTACAAAACCAAGAATGATGATTTACAATCGATATAGTCTTCAGTAGCCTTTGACGGCCCCATTGGCAAGCCTAGTTTTTGGACCCACTTCTATCAATCTGCTAACAAGTGCAGATCATCAAGAGGTATCGTTATAACGTGCAGGTAAGCATGCTGATATCTGTATTATAACAGAGCATGAACCACAATGGCACCTACTTTTGTAGCAATCGGAACTACTCGGGTATTTCCGTGAGCTGTGAAATACACCCCGGATAAAAATGTAGGGTTACAGTATGGCGTCATTCTTACCATTTCAGAGGTGTTTTCTATTAGATAAACCCGGTGTGTTCAGATTGGTTTTGTAGCCCATGATTCTTCCGGTGGTGTCCGAATGCTTTCTCTTGGGCGAGACGTGTGTACATGGCCAACAATTTCGATGTGTTCTCAACGTGTGTGTGTGTGGACTTACTGCTCACAGTCTGCTAGCGGTCATACACCTGTTACTTTTGAGATCTTGAATTCCCATTGACTCCAATGTTAAATCAGGCATTTTCAAGACTCTGCTGAGTGAAGAATAGTATTTTTTTACGCTTAGCTATATACAGAATCATCAAGTCTGGCCATCAAACTCTCAGAAACTGTAATAAAATGGACTCCTCAATCGTCTACGAGCAAAGTGTATTTGAACCGTCCGAAAATCAGTGCACTAGCTGTCAAATCCAGCCGAGGTACCGGCATTTGTGTCCATAGATCCCAAACAAATAGTCCTGCAATAAGCAATCAAAACAAACTTTGGGAGCATTGCAGGACTATAATGATTACTCCGTAAGAGGTGCGAGACCTTGCAAGGACCTAGTATCATTATAACGTGTGGGCAAGCCTGCTGACATCTGTGTTAGAACAGAGCATGAGCAACCCTTTAGTCCGTAGTCTTGGAAAGTTCATTGCACAAGAAAAGACTTTCCATTGCACAAAACAGTGTATATGTTAAACAATGACAGAATACAGACATTCTTATATGTAAGCAAAGGTCTCTGGTCCAAAATTCAAAGTAACAGATAACCATATTTAGTTGCGTTCAGTCCCTACGTCAAATGAAATTTATATCATAGAAGTCATCGCTAAGATTCTAATTTTTTCGCATGACTTACGAAACATAAATTGCCAGTTTTCTAATATGTATGTCTGTTTTCTGTTTAACAATTGGAAACAAACCAGTCGAAAGTCAAATTTAGATGATTCATATGAAAGCCACATGGGTGGGCCATATCGGCAGCATGCCAGTGAACATTGCCGGGGGGTTACGTATTATTTAATTTGTGTGATTATCGCGATATTTCTCCCCGACCCCCGGGAAATGCAGCGCCCTTGTTACCAACGATACGGAGTGAGAGTGAGTCGTTGGGCGTCACATCGGCGCATTTACATCTGTTAACCCATTACCAAACAATAACAACATTTTACCACTTTGTTGTAGACGACTTTGGAAAACACTGTGGGAAAAGGAGAAATTGCTCGTGACGAGCAATTTTTCCTTTTCCCACAATGTTTTCTACTTTATCAGAAGATTACTGTCCAATTCCATCACAGTTTGAAATGCCGTCTGCAAACTCTTTCAATACGGGACAGTCGAAAATTTGGAGTTTTGTAAAGGGTTAACCAATTTTAAAAGGCGGGGGGAATCGCGTGACCAATGTTTACGAACCTACGTCCGAACGAAATGGTTGCACCACAGGTATCTTTGCTTTTTCCACCCTACTTTGGCAAAGATAGCCACAGTGCGTACCCGCTTGGGCTGACAATCAACTTTGCGTTTTTGTTGGTATGTTTATACATGATAACATATGCTTTATAACAGCGTTACGTCTAACACTCGACAGAGAAGTCGCAATCGACAGGCGGGTATATCCAAAACAGTCGGTGGTCAGAGCAAAGAACTTGAAATCCCATGGCCCCTCTCTGCGTGGGTTTAAATCCCAGTGACGGCATTTGGACTTTTACGAGAGGTAGTCTCCCGACTGCCTTACGGAATTAAGATGGTTCTACCCTGCTTTATCAGCTCTTGTGGAAAGTCGACAATGGGGTATTCCTTCCTTATTTAGAGTCGGGCATCGCAGCACAACTGAAATGAAGTTGAGGAGATGTTAAACATATATAGATACAGATAATAATCTGCATTAACCCATATGCGAAATGTACGTGAAATGTGACCCCTGTTCATACGAAAACATAGTAAATCAGAAGTATAAAACGACAAAGAACACAGGGGCTTCAATCAAAGCATACCTCCCCAGTCCCACTGTATATACTGTAGGAGAAGTATATTATTTAGTACATAAAGAGGGATTTGGGTGTGCATTGATTCAAGCCCCTGTGACAAAGACAATCCATATACAGAGACCGAGACTCGTGCCAGTAACAATGGGTGGAATGTATCACCGTCTGGATTATAAGTAGCCGGTAATAAAAGCAATGACCAATGACAGAGGAATTACAGGCACTTGACCATATTGCCAATGGCGGGATAAAAGGTCCCTGGTCAGATTTGCATAAGATGTTGCTCAGCTGAATCATGTTGTACAATGAAGCTAGTATAGGGTGAGCCCCGCTCACATTCTATCACGATAACACGATGATATTTTCAGAAAGAAACAGCGTTGGAGTTTTTCATGAATGTTGTGGTAGAGTTTAATCACAGTATTTTCATTTTTCAATCATATGACATGAAATTACGACTTTTACTTCATTCAGAGCATTACAAATCGATCAGATTTCAATCCTAAAAAAGTACAAAATTTATAGTCTAAGGCCAGGGCCAATCGCTAATGTTGTTATAACATGTGGCCCAAACCAATTGCAATTATACTTTGCCTTTTCATATCGTCTTTAAAACATGTATATATATATATGTTGTTTTGTAAATATGTTTTGTACCTCATGTAGAATGAATGCAATAAAATATGAATAAACTAAAACACGATATCTTTACTCGTTATATTCACCTCAATTGCTTTTTTCTTTATGTTTTATACCACATTGCTATAAAACCTTTGTAATACCTTGAATATGTTCCGAATCAACATGCGTAAGCCGAAATCTGGCTGATATGAGCGTGAGTTAATGCGTAGGCCCTAGAGGTACCTTTTGTCATGTTTTAACCATATGTCTGTATCAATTAACACCTGCTTAGGGGGACCGATAGCGCTATCTAAATTTGCCGATAACTTATTTCATTTTAATCAATCTGACCATTTGCAGGCGGAGATAGCGTAATCTTCCGCCCCAATAAAGATGATAGTTGAATCAAATAATAATTGATTTACTGGTTCCCCCTGTATGATTGAGCCCGGTCGTGGCTCTGCAGTCTCGGGAGCCGGGGTCCATTTCAAAAGACGTGTCCGAGAGATTGGGATTAATGTACGCGAGACGCCGTGAGACTCGGCGAGATTTATTGTGACATGCGCTCGGGATCTTTATGGAAGAATGGCTATAACAGATATGCATGTGAAGCTTTATTGATAGCAGATCCCTACGTAGATATACGTAGATCGGGGTCACAAACGACCAAAGTCTATCTCCTCACAGGGGGGCGGGCAGTTGAATTGCGACTGCCTGTATGTGACAGTTCAAACCTTCACACAGGAGCAATCGAGTTCAAATATCCTATACAGACGATGTTTCCTTGTATTTACATCATCAACATACTACAACGAAAGAAAATAATTCTCCACACAAGCAAATTTCATATTTTTTTCCCGCATTCATTATAATTTTCATATAAATATCTCTCATTGATGTTTGGCGTTAAAGGTAATTTGCTGCAAATCATTTGGAAAGGGTAAGTGGAATCCCTAAACTCCATAAATAATATGGGATTTCTGATGGATTTTCTGGTATGACAGGTTCCGAGGGAATTTGTGATCTCTTGGTGCCTTCTGTTCTAGTTTGCCGTTGTCTTGATACGTACACCATTCTTTCATTATTATTCTACCAACAGTTTGTTCAAATATGAATGATCTTTAGATCCACATTAAACATGGGTCTCGGTCGGAACTATTTGCATCAAACCGAATTTTACCGGTGCTGACCAATGTTTAACGAGAACGACCTAAGTATTCCGACGAAAGAATGAATTTCAAAAAGGGGGGTTATGGGTATTTTACCTTAATGAAACCGAGAACGACCGGAACAATCCGACGAAAGAATTAGTTTCAATATGGCGGATTATGGGGTATTCTACCTTAATGAAACCGGTATCTTCGACATGCCGTGAAAGGTTCACCAGACCGTGTCTTATGATCGACGGTACATTAATGTTTCTTTGAGGTGAAAATAGACTGCAACCGACCTGACATATCAGTAATAGTTGTCGGTGTTGATCTGTAAGTCGATGTTTGTGGTGCATATTTAACGAGCCTATAGTGTGTACATGGCTGGGCATCAAGCCTACGCGAGATTTATTATATATATTTCGAGAATCTTTAATAGCATTTTAAGGCCTTCGACCCGAAATCAATTATTTAATATAGACATAAATTACATAGATTAAACGCTTACTTAAGTCAATGGAAATACTCAAAATGACTGTTTAATTAAACATGTGTGTATCGATAAGACAGTATAGTACTTTCCAAATAAAGGATACCAGTCAGGGGCGAAGTCACTAAGTATCTGTAGGCGAGGCTAGGGAGTATGTGGGCATGCTCCTCCGTTAGAACCCTATTTCGTATGTTCCGTCTGTTGCACTCTTAAGGTGTTAAAACTTCAGAAAATGATAGAGAAATCTATACGCGACGCTCGATACATTTGCATTTTCTAGCACAAAATGGTGCGAACTCTGCATACAGGTAGGTACAAGTCCACAGGCAATGCAAATATCTCCATTCGTGGTAACATGCATGTATCAGCAGACCACAAGAAATATTCCATCCGCTTTTCACTCTTAAACAGCATGCATTAACGACAAGTTGGAATTTCGTTCCCGGTGTATAAACTTCTTATATCTGCTTTATTTAGACTGGTTCTTTACATCATTTCCAGATAAATGGTTTGTGTATATGACAGCATTAGACCCATATTCGCCCCTGTGTATCGGAATACCAGTCTATTCTATTAGCATCTCCACACGGATGGCTGGAATTAATATTTTCTTTTCGGTTTTATGACGGAAACGATCCGCAAATAAAACAATCGAGTGTCCGACACTATTATTGGTCTTTGATCGAGCAAGTCGGGTTCCTTTGATCTATCTGTCTATAGCGTTATAAAATACTCCGTATTACAATTGAGTATATTGGCTTCTTTTCACACGTATGCATTCCTGAAACATTGGCGAGTCAGTCGTAAATTGTTATTCTGAATGAACCGTTTGAAAAATTATTAAACATGATTAAGGAAGAGTACCCAGATTCCGCCGTTTGGAAAAAAATTCTTTTGTCGGAATACTTCGGTCGTTCTCGGTATACATCGGTCGGGGCCGTAACTTTTCGCAACAAACCGAATAGTTCCGGTTACAACCGATGTTAACCGAGAACGACCGAAGCAATCCGACGTAACAATGAATTTCAAAATGGCAGAGTATGGGTATTCTAGCATGAATTGTTGGTTCAGGTGAGCGGAACCACCCCATATAAGACTATCTAGCCTGGTTCCCGGTCTAAATACGATTATGAATCACTGTGTAGTGGTGATAAAGGCGAACTGGAGATGAAGTCAAGACTTTTAAACAAAAGACCACAAGAAGAACCATATCCGTAAGACAATGTAGAATAGCCATCATCCGCCATTTTGAACCATATTCCTTCGTCGGACAACTTTGGTCGTTCTCGGTAGATATCGGTCTGGACCGAGCTATTCGCATTAAACATGAGTCTGGCTGGAACTATTCGTATCGAATCGAATAGTTCCGGTTTTGACCGATGTTTACCGAGAAAGACCGAAGCAATCCGACGAAAGAATGGATTTCAAAATGGTGGATAATGGGCATTCTACCCATATTCCATACTGGGACGACAGAGTTATTTCGAGTTCGATATTCCAACCACTTTCCACTTCTCTAGGAACGCTACACTCAAGCCAAGTCTCTCGGAAAAGCACAATGAAGCTATGTTTCCCAAAACGCCACAAGTACAACAAGGAAAGGTCGTGTTACACCATAAAAATCACAAGACTCGTGGAATTTCTCAAGAACAACGAGAATCATAGAGCGCTACAAAATGCAACAAGGCTAACAGAATACCGCGACGGAAACAATCAACACTAATAACCCTAACAAACGCCAAATTTTAGACCGTCCCAAATTGGAAGAGTTTGCAAATGATATTTGGAAATGCGATAAAATGGGAAAATAACCTTCTGAAGGGGCAGAAAACATTGTGGGAAAAGGAAAAAATGCTCGTTACGAGCAATTTTTCTCGTTTTCCAACAATGTTTTCCAAAGTCGCCTGCAACAAAGCGATTAAATGTCGTTGTTTTTTGGTAATGGGATAATTCCAAGTTCCAAACAGGACGACAAACCTCACAGAACGCCACACAATTGACAGTGCCTCTAAGGCGGTTAGTGCCAGCATACGCCGGTCGACCCTTCCATCACAATAAACAGTAAGACGCTAATACCTTGCCGTGTATGCCTATCAGTGATTTCCCCGTCCGTCCTAATCGCATGTAACACGGCGCAATATCGGGAATTATTCTGACATTTGACAGAGAATGTGCTCCGGCATACAAAACAAGGACGTTTGCCAGCAGCGTGAACCCTCGTACAAGTCATTCCCACTCGGAATCTAACGAGTATTTTGACCATTCAAAGGCAAACATTGAAACTTAATGAATATATTCTATTTTTGAAACGGTAAATGTGCCGTCTCTAAAGCAGTAAAATTAGAAATATGACCCAGAATGACCTTATTGGGTAAAAAGTTCGGTTCGTGGTGACCTTTTTCGCAGATGATGCAAGACCGGTTTTTGATGGACTATGCCTTAAATTGCGTTCTCTATCAGCGGATTAGACATTGGAAAGACAAGGCTTCGAATCAAACGATATCGAGCAAACAAGCTTTAGGGAGATTTTGGTTTTTCTTTCTTCTTGGTCCGGCAAACCGGTTTGACAAATAGATATTGGACACAGATTGGCAGCGTGTATTGGATGCTGCAAGAGTGCGGGTATTATTATTATACAAATTATATATGAGTCGTGAAGCAAATGATCTTTTTATATAATCGACGGACTCATAGTTATTTACATTGTAGCAACGAAGGTGTCCGTGGGTTACACGGTTACAGTAAACAAAGGGCTCTTGATAGTTTGAGAAACATTTTCTTTTGCAACTGAAAACATATGTGGAATCAGTCATTTTACATTTGTACCATAAGCAGATAGTCTATACAAACACTGGTATTAGATGACAAACAAGCACACTTTTAAATGATTTCAGGATAATTAATATTTAATCTTGCTTTGTGTGGGGATGTATGTTCCTACACGTATTTGTGGTGGCGAAATGCGTCGTTTTTTATTAGCAATCACGGAATGCACTCATTGATCTTATCTCAAACACATCAGCAATTTTGAACAAAACATTATCCATCAAATTCACAACGTGCAAAACACATTAATGAATAATGGACACCTTATTACAAACGAAGCATACACAAAATCAAACGCAAATGTATATTGCCATCCCATTAAAAGTGTCCCAAATTGCAGTTTTATCGTTTGCAGAATTACCAAGCAAGTGCGTGTTTTCGTGTGCCCCTTCCTCACACAGCCCATCCGTGAGTGACAAAATGATTGGTCTGTTTTATCAATGCTATTATAGATCGACTCTGTTATACGGTCTGCATAATTGGACAAGACCCGCTCCATCGGTCATGGCGTCGTCATCAGGGCTGCGTTCTACTGACAAACTGTACACGTACATGTACGCCAGATTTTCTGCCACAGTTATTGATCAATGGCGGCCATTTTCCAAGATGGCCGACATTTTACTTAATCATCAATTTTGGCTTACTGCTAATCTACCTTTTGAAAGCTATATTTATGAATGTAAAAAGACATAACTTGGACATTCTACTAAAAAATCAATTGTGGCTTACTTTTAATCCCTAAAAATGCTATATTTAGAAGTTAAAAAGACATAACTCTACTTCAATGTAAGGTCGAAATATGCTGACGATTTCAAAGTAATTCAATCAGCTTATTTCTAACGAAAGTGGCATCAAAAAATATATATATGACTGTTAAAGATCTATTTGTAAGTCGATTTAAAAGTATCGACTTAGCAAAGGACGTTTTGCGGCTGTTGATTTTTGGTATACTTTTGAAATAAAAACGGAAACTCATGATCAGGGAAAGTTGTATTGTCCTTGTTGAGATGTGGTATTTTTCCTAGGGTTTTTATTTGCTTCAGTCTGCTATATAAATGCTGTTATAGACCGACTCTGTTATACGGTCTGCATAATTGGAAGAGACCCGCTCCATCGGTCACGGCGTCATCATCAGGGCCGCGTTCTATTGACAAACTGTACACGTATATGTACGCGCATTTTCTTAACACAGTTGTCTTTCATTTGTTAGTTGTTGTCTTAAAACAAATGTGTCGCCCTCAGTTAAATCAATATGTATGTGCAAGCCAATGCGCAATTTCTTAACAGAGTATTTGTTCACCTATAACCTAGGAAATGCCGTTCCTAGTTAAGTCCACATGCATTTGATCCTGTATTCCCATTTCTTCACAAAGTTGTCGTGCATTATTTGTTGATATCTCTACTCGGATTCTCATGAATATGTGGATCAAACAAGTGACGACAAATCTGGAAGGAATGAAGAAGTTTAGATCTGATTGACAACTTGGCCCAAGAGTCTACATAGTACGCATGTGTGTACAATCCAGATATTTATATGTATGTACGTGGATCGAACAAAGAAAGACATTTATGTCTTCAGTTTTGCGGCTGGCCCTTAGCTTTTTCGATAATTCCATTGTGGTTTCCGATTGTGAGCCATGTTCAAAGAGTCCGAGGAACTGCATTACCATACATTTGCGCAAAGAATATACGTTAGTTCAAAACAACATACCCTCAATATTTGGGCTAATCACTATTGCAAAGTAATACGCAAAGTAATACATCATTGGAATCGCCTCTCTGAGAAGCTCTCAATGATGTACCACATTGAAAAAGTATACTTTCTTCGAAGATAGTATCCATGCTTATCAATTTTGACTTACGCAAATAATGTTTTAAGTTGTTAAGTAAAACGATACACGAGTGTTTGCAAGAGCGTTGTCTTCTTAACGTAGCCAGATGCACCACATGTTAAGGAAACGTTTTGATTTCTATCACGGTATAAAAGTGAAACCTGAAAGAGGTGGTCAAGGAATAATAAAGTAGATACCATAATTGCATTGCCATAGCCTGAATACTAAACGGCGTCAGATTTTACCCTAAAAGGCTTGATACAGGAAAAAATGCTATTTCTATTACCCGTTATCAGGTCTTCTCTTACCATGGCCGATTTTAGAAACAGGCGCAAATGTCAAAATGATTATAGATGCATCGGTATATCTTGCTTGCATAATTGGTCGGGCTGTTTCGATTGCAATTTGACGGGAAATCTGTTCAGAAAATCAAAGTGAGCATAAAGCTTGAAATTACGTTCACTAATGAAAAATACATCAATATTGTCTGGCAAACATTCCTATGAATATCGGTTATTTCGTCAAATGCTGTATCTATAACTAATTTTCTTGAAGATTCTTCCCAGAAGAGATTCTCTTTTGAATTTTCTTATGCATGCCAATTTGCTTCATAAGAGATCAGATTTACACACTGCCAGCTGTATGGGGATGTGTCTGGAAAGCGGAAGGAGCGTTCGATTTTTATAATAGAGCTGTTTCCTCCATATTTATGATATAATTTGGCCTTACACGTATCCAAAAGAAAATCCAAGGGAAACAATCGATGCCAATCAAAAGTTTGTTTAGAAAAATTAACGCTTACACATTGTGTAGGTACTTCTCGGAAGTTTTATCTAGCAGAGGGTAACTGCCTTCAAATACATACATTACATAAAAAATGATGTTTCTCAAACCATGTATTTGGTGTTTCAATTCGGCGAGATTTCTGACATAGAAATCGCAGTTATTTTAAGTATTGATAAACTTGAATGTAAACGCATAACTTTCAAATATTGACACCACAATGTCCGTTCAATAACAGTCCTTCTAAAGATGTTTTAATTTCTGTCTGAATTGTTTAATAAACGGTTTCATATTTCCTATTTCTTGAGAAATCCATAAATTGCCAAAACCATACATAAATATTAGTTCTTTGACATAAGAACACCAGCTTAGTCTCCCAATGTCATTTTGCCTTTCTAGATATAATATAATATTAGATATCATTCAATCATTAACATTATCAGTCAGCTATGCACTTTCCGGGAGAATTTCGATATAAAAAAAAGCAAACTAGGAACCGTCTTCAACAATTCGACCATATTGCTATGTACAGACAGATAAAGCCGGGCCCGTATGCAAGGCAAATCCATCGTGAAACATATTCGAACATTATACATCAAACGTCCGCCAGCGAAAGGCAGCAATTTGTCAATAACCTATTATCTCGTAAACATTCGGATTATGACGTTTAAGAACATTCCTCAAGTTCAGGGGGAAATCTGCGGAGGATGCAAAACAAACGCGTCTTCAATTTGGTGAAAAACCTGGTGGCAGTCTATTATTAGTATCACTTTCGTTAGTGGTGGTCCGAGGTTTCCTGTGGTCATTTTCTTTGTTCCTGGGATATTGTAATGACCAGGCGACAGAAAAGACAACCCCTGATTATGGACAGACAGGGAAGTGGTGTCCATTAAAGCGGGTTATGGTGGGGGCAAAGAGAGAGCGAATCCATCAGGCAAATGGAGATGTTCCGGAAACGTGCCATGCGGAAAACTTTGTGATCATCGCTGATTTTTTAGTCTTCTATAATTACGTCCAATTTGTTGCTCTTTGTGCTAATGATGGGTCTAATGTTCCATTTTTCTTTTATAATTTTAGAATGTTTTATGTCGCTAGATAGCGATGCTAGACTGTAGGAAGTCAAAGCTTTTCTGTTTCGGGTGCGGCTGCATGAAATGCGTTTTCATTTATAAAGCATACGAGCTTTCTGAACAAAAACGAGTCACTTCTTTTTTGACGACAATTGCTCAGTATTTCTTTTCCTTTTTTCTACTAGGTGTGTCCGATATGTTGAATGATATTCACAGATGTAATTGAGAAATTAGAAAGCATTTTCTTAACAACTGCACTTCTGTATGATACACACTAAAATAGCCATTGAGAGCAAACTTAGTTCGTATTCAAGGTGATGAACCTGTATAATATGAATTGATATGTATCGAAACCAAATGTCGCTGCAACGATTTTGAGATCTAGTGCATAAAGACTTCGCACTTAAACATATTGATGTTTCTTTAATTAATCAGAATTTCAATGGCTATTTTAGAATATGTTTTATATAGCAATATAATAATTGTAATCTTAAAACGACATTTTATTTTGATTTTCAGATTATCTCATATAATAACAAGCAACTTCAAGTGAAAACACTATTGTCATAGTATAGTCGTATTAGGTGCAAAAACACACAAACGAAAGCTTAACCCTTAGAATGCTGGGTAATTTTCTAAAAAATATTTTTGTTTTGTCTGCTTTCCTAAACCTTATATATCTGCTTAATTTTGACGAGGAAAGATACTCAGAGTAGCAAACAGGTTAGATCACAGGCCAGCCGCCAATTAACTTGGCGCCTAGCCTGGATCTAACCTGTTTGCAGAAGCATGAAGTCGGTTCCAGCACTATGAGGGTAAAACATCCCACAATCTACAGGCATCATCTTCAAGTAAACTTTTATCAATATTTACGAGTCATGTTCCGCTGTCAGAGTTTATCCAGAAACCCGGAGAGAGTCTAGTGAACTATGTTTTGATTTTGATTAGCCGGAGACTAATGGCGGAAGAATGACACATGAGTCATTGGTTATTACTACGCTGTCATCGCTCGTCAATACTCACACTCTTTCGTACAACCATCTTTTCGCTACAAAGAAGCTGCGATATTGATTTAGTCCCTTATTCCGTTCGATAGGAAGTTGTAGTCCCCAGTGTTTTATTAAATGTTTTCGTGTATATCATTTGCGTATATGTCTCAACAAAGGGTATATCTAAATGGATTAGATTCGACCTTGTTACGTCTAAAAACGAAACGAATCTTAGACGGTTTTTTAAACGATGGTTTGATTGTATTTGCTGTAAAATAACTATTTGAGCGGGTTAGTGGGTATAGGGAAAAAAGCTCAGAGATCTATCCTTTTTCCGAAAAACATTTACTGCCATATAAGAGGATTATTTTCCAATTCTACTCAGATTTCGATTGTCATTTTAAAACCCCTTCGTTATTTGAATGATAGGAATATTTGCATTTTGTAAACTAAAGAGTTCATAGATCTTGTATCCTTATGCGGTATACGTTATGATAATTGCATATAGCATAGGCTTGCTTCATTATGGCAAAACACACTCAACACAAAGTTATAATAGATTGATTTTGTGACCAAATCAGACGCTAATTAATAGATACAACACACGTAATTCGTAGATTAGAAGTTAGTAAATATTCATCGTGACAAACAGATGCACATGACATAACAATGGTGACAGTTTCAACGCTTAAGTGGTTTTCTTTTTTTCTAGTTTTGTCTCGGTCGCTGAAATGACAATAAGACTGAAGGAGAAAGTGCTCGAAACGAAATATTGCTCCTTTTGCCTGCAATTTGTACTTTGGTTGCGTTGTTTTGAAACTTTGGATCACGGTAATCGGTGTACTTTCGCTTTGGTTAGTGTTGTCTTTATTCTTCGTGTGAAATGATGTCAATACTTACTGAGATAGAAACATTTATTTTCAAACTCTGACCACGCCTGCAGAAAGGCTATAACAGAACTGTTCAAACTATCAGTGCTTTGATTCGCACAGTTATGGCACCTAACCTTACCTCATTTTCCAGGAAACTGTGCATATCATTGACCGCCCCCTGCCAAATGGGATTTCCTCGTGGGTTAGCTACGAAAAATGTAATCTGAATAATTCTAATTATGTGGCCTTACTCACTGCTGAAGAGATTGTAGTGAGAATAAGCAATGTCATAAATCTCTGGTTCAATCTTCTTCGCTGAAGATTATCATTAATTTTGTTTCCGGCATCAAAACAATCCATTCTAGCATTGTCTATTGCAAATTACTTGAAGCTCTTGTAAAGTTGGGGTTTTTTTACCATGAATGCACGTCGGTCTAGGTAATTGTGAAAATAAAGGTGTGTCCATTCAATAATAGGGATGTGCATGAAGGGATACATACCATTTATTACATATTCTTAATAATGTATATGGCTTCTTTTGAGTAGTTTTGATGATCCATCGCATATTCTGGATCCAAGACACTCTTGACCCTTTCCAAAATTTGGTAGGATGTAAATTTAAGATTCTTTGTTGACAATATAAACCGTTTAAACAGTTTTCTATGCCTGCAAGGTAAGTGTGTTGTATCTTTACCAAACACGTATAAACAGGGTCCAGAAGTGTATTTATTGGCGACAGTGGTGTAGAGGTAGAGCGGCGGTCTCTGGTACCGAGGGTCCCGGGTCCAATTGCCGTTAGGCGAGGGACTAACCCACAAATCGACTCGTCTACTGGTTTAGTATCCAGTAAGCGGTCATCATGTGTGAATTGATTATATAAGCTTACAATTATACAATTTATTTAAAGGCCCATTAAAGGAGATTAATGCTTTATCAAACTATATTATTTGGTAAACCTTTGGACAGATTCAAATAGTTATCACCAGAAAACACCATCAGCACAACTGAAATGTGAAAGTAAACCAGAAATAACCTATTTTGCAAGCTTTATATTTCAGATTTCCTGATTCTTCACCTCTGACCTTGACAGCTGACACACACATTTTTGAACCGACCAATCAAAATTCGTAATTTTTAATAATGACCAAAAAGGTTGTTGACAAACATGATCGAATTGGAAACAACTATATTTCAAGAACAAAATAACTTATTTCAAATGAGACTATTTAATAGGCTCTCGATGCATTCCTAAACAAATTCTCATGACTTTTATGAACATGATAAAAGAACTCCATATATTTTTTCAGTTTTCTATTTGTACTCCTCTTCTTTGATGTGCCTTTAATATTAATAAGTTTAACAATATAAGTGCATTAGTAATCTAGTTTACAGCAATTTTATAGAACTTTGTTGTTTTTTATTAGTGTGAGACATTATATTTCAAGGAGATTAGAATCTCCCTCTGTAAGATGGTCACTTTAAGTCATAACAAGACTCTTCAACTCAACACATAAACTTTGAAACAATTGTGACGAAGTGAGAAGATGCACGCATTCAGCATGTTCTCTTCACTATTCTTCACGATTGTTTACAAATGACCGAACAATGTGGGCTCTTATATTCGTCTTCATAAGGTTATGCCTAACAACTGTTAATGACGGCTATAATGTGATTTAAACATAAACACATCAGAATGGTTTTGTCTAAATGTGGTACATACTTTTACAACCTAAAACTTAACTACCTTTAAATTACCTAAAACAGCACATATTTCTTCCTACTTCCGCTCAATAATGAACTCACTTATTTGTCGTAGATAGGTAATCGAAAGTTACTAAAACCTATATACTCCAAAAAACCTGAGAGATGTTTACAACTCCTTTTAGTATGGCGTGTCTCACATATGCTTTAATGAACATGTTAGCGATTCGAGGGTAATTATGAAACGAGCGTAATACATATTGCAGAAGTGTTCCTAAGTGCATTCCTTCAAAAATCATCCAGTACTGTGTTTTTTCAGAACCTTTATCTGTCACAGAGATCTTCTTTTGGTAATTGGAAATGAAAAGTTAAAACGTTTAACCAATGAGGAATTCTCGCAAATAATGCACACAGTTTTACTGTTCTAAGGAATTCAGTTAAGTGAGCTGTTTTCCGTTGCCCATTCTGTTATGTAAGTGGTTAACAACTACTTTGCTTATCCAAAGAAAAGGGCGATTCTATTTAGCAAAGTAAAATCGTTTTCAAGTATAAGAGCAAAATAGCATTTAACAAAGTGTTTTCGAAACTAGTGTGATACAATGTCAAAAAGCGTGTTTTATATGAAAGGGATTATTCTACTTCTTTTTATTTAACTATGGATGGTCAATTTACGAAGGACACGCTGGATAGGTAGTAATATAGTTGGCAGATTCGTCTTTAAAAACTAATCAATGAAATAAATTAGCAGATTTGAATGTCATCTGATGCATTGGCGAATAGCAAAGTTTATGTGAAAAATCTTCTTCATCTCTGACTTCGAATATTTATCAGCATGATGCGTAGGAAGGGTTTGACTAGCTACTGATAGATTCTCCAGATTGAACCAAGCATGGTCGGTAATAGTTAATCAGTGAAATCATAACGGTTAATGTTCGCCGTCTGATTATACTTGAAGAGGCATCGAACCATTATCCCGTGCTTGGCGCAGTTTGCGTCTACTTATCGGTAAAAGACGAAAATGGATTATAGAACTTTTACTTGAGTGTGGGGAGTATACATCTAGGACAGAAAACGAAAAAAATACAATGGGTCATTTTTTTTTTTTACACAACTGCTACTGACGAAAAAGGTATGGGCAAAATGCACATGTCATTTTAGTGAATAAGCGATGAATTCGCGCCCCTGTTCAAAGACCTAATATTAGGTCTTTGCCCTGTTTCACGAGATATAAGCTTGCCCAAAATCCGCGAATTCGAAAACCATTCTTTCGTCGGTCGTTCTCGTAAGACGCATTAGACCAAGTAACTCCGGCCCCGACCGATGTATACCGAGAACTAGCCTGGGGTCCTAGCCCGTGCGTATTTTCCTTTAAACAATTGCTTTGGCAGTCATGTAACTCTTATGCGTCTATGTAGCTTAAAACTATACCAATGTATTGTATAGAAAAAATAATTATTTACTATATGTATGTGTTTAAAAATAACTCGATAGCCAAATCTCAATGAAGGATTTTTTCGTAGCCCGTTGCCTCCTTATTCTGTTTACAAGAGTTTTAAAAGATCTCAATTTGTGTTTTAAAAACTAACTTAATATCCATGTGCGACATTTAAATAATTCATTACCTACTCTTTTTTATTATGAAGCTTACGTTTCTTTTCGTACGTGATAGACAGTAGACAGACATGTGAACCAACCGACTATCATGCAGGCAAACAGACGAGTGAACAGACAGTATTACACAAAGAATCGGACATGAAAGATCCCTGATAGAAAATTATGTCTGTCTATACTTTGGGCATGGGTAATCAATCAAGATAGGTCGTGAATTGAGACGGCCGGCGCGATTTCTAAAGGCTCTGCACAACCTGCTGGCATAAATGGGAGAACCAGATCGGTCTCCAACGCTGCTTGCGGGTTTATATAACCTATACAAGCAGGCGGGAACTCTCTTCAGAAGCATAGATAAATCAACTTTAAACCGATGTGACAAAGAGAGAAACAATGTAATTGAATTAAATAAATGTTTTGTTGTTCTTTTTGTGATTTACATTAATGCGAATGTACTAGTTTCAAATATAATATACTCCTATCATTTGCCAGATTGTCAATTCAAAAACAGTTTGATTCGAATTGCTCTTTTAATATTTTTTCTTTCTTTTTCTTTTTTTTTTTATTTAAATTGCCGACTTGAAAGTGTTTGAAAACTTACGCAAATCTAGCAAGTTATGATATCCCTATACGACCAAGCAGAGTCTCATTTTCAAGTGTTGAGGGTCCTACAGAATAAATTAGTACGGTAACCTATTCAGTGCTGGCCAGACACCTTCACTCGGCTTTCATCAATTAATCTATGGCTGCGCGAACAAGGATTGCCTAATTTCTATGCAATGGTCAAGTGAAATATTGCTTATCAAAAACAGCCCAGACATGTTTTAGAAATCGCTTATCTTCGCTGGCTTTATATTTTCTACCCAACACAGAAACACAAACCGCAGCAGTGGAAGTACGCACAGTCAGATATCTCGTTCTAGTTGACCATTTCCTTCTTGGTCTAATCAACCAGTGCCCCAACAAGTGACCTTCGGAATGATCCATATCAATCAACATAAGACGATCGCAATGAAAAACCAAAGGAAAAAATCAACATTGCTTTTTATTTCACAAGATTAGTTAGTGTACGTTTCTAACAATTCTTTATGGTGTCGATGGTTTCGTTAGTGTCCTCGTAAGGCCGAGATGTCCACGAAGTTCGCTACGTCGGTGCCATCGGGTTCTCAGGTGATTCCGAGATGTCCAAAGTTTCAGTTTGTCGGTACAATCGTTTTCTCTTAACTTTCCAAGCGGGCCAAAAGTGACATCTAACATATCCGAGTATAATGAGTGTACAGCGATAGATCGACATCTCCAGCACATTGGTTAATGAACGGTCAGCCTTTATCAATATGCTCATGTCAAAGCTGTGCAGCATTGACGAAGATGTGTGTACATTTAATACTAGACCTGTGTACAGTGTACGCATTACTGCAACGAGCTTAATGAAGATGGATGGGTCCAACATCAGGATCTGTCTATACTGTCTTGAAGGATGCAGTAGGGATCTCGCTGGTCGTCCGTAGGTTATAAACTCTAACATTATCGTTTCTATCCACCCTGAAAGCTTCAGTATTGTCTACAACTGATGGTACTCGTCTTTGTGAAAATGTCAATATGATCAACTATCAAATTGAATCAGAATAAAAAAAGTGTTTGAATGAAGGTTGCTTAAGTGTTCATATCTTCAACGCATATGGGTACTCTGTTTGAGCAGAAGGTGGCCTAATTATAAATTACTTATCCAATTATCTGTCAACTCAATTTTTTGCATCAGTTATTCGTAACCTGTTTGTTTTACATTCATCAAACTATTTCTTCTAAATTTCGGAATTATGTTTAGGGCGATTGGCCCATTTACCATATCAGACAGAGAACTATCGCTCCAATAAAATTAAATTCACATTGTAATACAGGACTACATTAAACGATATGGAGAAGATAGCGTTTTGAGACAGAATCGGTCACTCAAAGTTTGATCTGTTTTGGGTTTATACACCACGTCATCCATTCTATAGTTGTTTTGTGATGACTCACCCATTAATCCTTATAGTGCTGGAACCGACTTCATGCTTATGCAAACAGATTAGATCCAGGCCAGCCGCCAAGTCAATTGGCGGCTGGCCTGTGATCTAACCTGCTTACTATTCTAGGTATCTTTCCTCATCAAAATTAAGCATACTTTTAAGGTTTTCGAAAGCAGCGACATAAAAAAATATTTTGGAAAATTACCTTGCATTCTAAGGGTTAAGGACTGCGAACCGGTAAATAAACTATCAATCTATGGCTTGTCAATCATGCCAAAAGACTTACTTTCTGCCTTGTTCCAATCATATCTGAACAGCGATTTTAAGAAGACAGAGATAGGCATTATGATTTTGAATTAAAATCCTTTGATCAATAGGCCACGAAGGCACTGGTCGATGTGATATACCTGGAATACAGTCAGTAATCACATAACATACATATACATGTATATCCATTGTTCCAATATGCATGTAGTTAAATTGACAGACCTTTCTACATCGTCCTTTACAAAACTGTTGACATCTTTATGAAATTATTGTTGCCAATCAACTGAAGCGGTTTGTTCTTTAAATGACAAAGTGTCACGTGCTAGAAAAAGGTACGCTGTCTTATGCATATATTATTATATTAACTCAAGTATTGTATCACAATTTGTGCAAAAAAATTGTTTTGAATTGAAATGACAAAGGGAGGTAATGCTTGCTTCTAAAGAAGCCTTAAGATAAACGGAGTTACTCTTCTTGATTTTATTGGATTTAACATTGCATCAACAGTATCTCAGTTTTTGCAATGACAAGCTTATATAGTTGGCGGATGAAGACGATAGAATTTACTTCCCATAAAGTCTCCTTTAGTCGGGTAGAAACATTCGCATTCTATAGGTCAGCCAGGAGACGACCTCTCATAAAAATCCAAACACACTTTCCAGATTCGAACCAAAGTGTGCTTGCGATTTCAAGTTTGGCACTCTAATAACTAGACCACATATGCCCTTCCATTTCATGACTAGATGTATAATCAAAGTTTATAAGTATAGGCAATTTTAATTTATAATAAAGTGTGAATTCATACAACATATAAAACGACAATATCAAAGGAAACCCTAACTTTCAGACAATGTTGATTTATTTCTGATGCATGGGTTGAATAATATTACACCTTTAACACCAGATTCCGACTTAAAATGACTAAAAGCAGACGACTTGACCATTATAATAAATCATTTAAGGACTTTACATATTTGTTTCAGAAGATTGATATTGTCCTAAAACAACAGTCTGGGCATCTAGATGACTGTCAATTTTTCATACTCTATGAGCGTTTCAATGCATCAACATTATTTCAGTTATGTTGGGATTGTGGACTCTTAATTATGTAAGAAGACCTCATACTCAACTCCCCACAAGGGCTGGTCAAGCCAGGCAGAACCATCTGCATTTCTTAAGTCAGTCAGGTGACTACCATTAATGCAAATCCATATCCCTTACCAGGATTTGAACCCACAGGCGGTCAAATATTTTCAGAAGATGGGCTTTTTCATGTTTAGTGAATCCTGCCTTAAACAGTATATGTAATTGTCTTATAGATTCTAAAAACATCCATTTGATCAACAGTTGGTGATGTTTTTTCTTTTTTAAATGGATCAAATTCTAATTTACTCTAGTTGCTTTTTAATCATTCTTTTGAATAAACAAACTGCAAATATAGGCCACATCTTCAGCCAAACTCCATCCAATGTCCAGAATTTTTATCTCAAATTTTAATATTTGGAGAAACACATTGTTTTAAGGATATATGTATTAAATGTTTGTATTTGTGTTGTTATCTCCCTTCCACCATCTTATCCCGAATAATAACAGACTCGTCAAACTTGATCATGAAGGTTGTACCTTTGTGCCAGTGCACTGTAACTTTGGCAGGCTGAAAAACAAAAGGAATTGATCTAAAATACATCATTCATGATCAATGCATATTTTGAGGATATACATATGTCCAACACTTTTGTGAAGGCTAACTGATATTGAAGAATGATTTCTCTGTATGACTTTTCAAACTGGAATGATGAAATGATTATGAACAATTGATAAATAACTTTTTGATCTTCTAAATTGAATTAATGAGTGTATAGGGGTTTGAAAACAAATTGTTTAAAAAAGCACAAATAGAGTTTTTAGAAAGGAGAACATCATTAATGAATTAAAAAAAACTTCTGCCACAATTTTTACAAAAGCTTGAAAGCTGTTTCAAGAACATTTGCATTTTTAGCACCTACGGAAATTACATTTAATTTCATTTTTCAAATTTTTTTACTAAACGCTATTTATAGATACAGAAACTTAAAAAAAAAAAAGCTTGAAGCTTCAAGTCTACTGAAATAAGTTTTTGGTGAGAAATAATTTTTTAACAACAGATTTCAAGATAAGGAATCTTATTACAAAACAATGTAATCATGACAAAAAGTTATGAGGAAAAATGTAGCAAAATACCATTTATAAAAGGGTTTTTAACTTTCAATATGAAGTAACCCATTCATAGATTTCAGTGTGTTGGAATCCTTTTTAAAATGGTCTACATAAGGGTTGGACAAAAATATAATTAGGTGCACACATGTACCACTGATTGATCAGATGTTTTGGCATACAATATCAATTTGGGTTTGTCCAAAAACTCAACTGTAACATCAAGAAACTATGTGCCGTTTCTACATATGGTACAACTCATATGAGAATATGAGATAAAGAAAAATTCACTTACAAAGTTGGCTCCATTTAGAACAGATTCAATAATACCAGCAGTAAATGCTGCACAGTTCAAACTACCTGAAATAGATAGGGTATCAATGAGGAACAGTATAGATGATCAAATTAATTCCAAATTAAGAGACATTACATCTGTTACTATTCACTTAACAACAAAAAAAAATCATTAAATTTGGAGCTAACAAAGCTTTTTATGGAAAACAAGTGCTACATGGTGAAGTTTCAAATAAGATTGAAAAACATGTTGCATATTAATTCTACAAAAACTATCTCACAGATTGAGATTGTAATCTATTTTAAATAAATTGTATCTTCAAATACCATACAAAATACAATCACACGACCCTCCAGTAATTAACTTAACACTTGATTACTGAAACGTCTTCCAATTTTGTTCATAGCCATTTTGTAAAATATAGCCGATTAGTCTTGCAGATATAATCTATTAATTCTGTGTAATGATCCAATTTTTCTTCCTTGAAAATTATCAAAATGAGTAATGGCATCTGAGGCCGACTAGTTCCATACTTATCAAATGTCGATAGGAAGGGGTATCAAAGAGTAAATATCAAGACCTATCTAAAACCAGTTATTTCTTTCAAAGGGCTTTAAGTCATGAATGCTTGTTTCACATAAGGGATAAGGATTTTCAGCATAAAAATGATGCAAATGATCAATACATAAGACATAATTAGGATTGTCTGAGTCATCTTTTCAATGTTTATTACGCATAATATCTGATCTGTGAGATAGTCTTTTTTATGCAAATTTTGCATATTGTGTTATTGTGAAGAATTTTTAACGCAAAAATCTCTTAAATACCACTTCATCAAAAAAACCATCAACATTACTTAAAAGATTT
Source organism: Cerastoderma edule (assembly GCA_947846245.1). NCBI lineage: Eukaryota > Metazoa > Mollusca > Bivalvia > Cardiida > Cardiidae > Cerastoderma > Cerastoderma edule. Next base: position 49,754,396 of record OX401405.1, read on the forward strand.
CGAAGTGAAGTTTGTTACAATGGAGAAACTTTTGAAATCAAGCAATTATTGCTTTTGTTGAACAATTGTTTTCAATTTAATGACTAAACAAAAACATACCTTTATCCTTGGGGACAGAGATAAACTTATTAACTAGAGGCTCTTTTTCAATAATATAATCTAATAAAATAATAAAGGAAAATAATTCAATTCTAGGCATTAATCACAAACAATAAACGCATGTCAAGAGAAAATTAATCATGAAACAGCTTCTACAATTCATCTATGTGTAACAGAGCTACTCAAGCCAGGCAGAACCATCCTTATGTCAGTCGTGGGACTTCCTCTCATAAAAATCTAATTGATGTGACATCACTGGGATTTAAACCCGCTCAGAGAGGGGCCAAGTGATTTCAAGTTCAGGGTTCACGCTGGCCTTCGCAAATGGCGCCATTGGTGACAAAATCAAGAAATTGGCGCAAGAAAAACAAATTTGGCGAAAGTGCCTGGCGCCGACTTTTTTCCGCGAGAATTCGATGTTTGTTTACCGCATGGTTGCCGATCTCGAGTCAATATCGATTTGTTTTTACTGTAGAGCCGAGAACCATGTATCGATGGTTCCCGTAATCGCAGTACTTTGAATTAGAACTCGGGAACCAGCTTGTTTATCAAATGCGATTTCCGATACGGGATAATCCTGTTTTCACACTTGTTCAGTTCATTATCTGTTGATTGTCAAGTTTGTTGAAGGTGACACTTTCTTGTGTACACCATTTAGTCATTCGCCAGCCTTTACAACTTCAATTATATGGAAATTATGACTTTGATTACTTTAATTGCTTTTCAATCAAAATGTTTGCCCTCACGCTCCTTTTAAAGAAGTTGACATAAAACATCGACGAAGTCAGTTGTGTTGATTGACAAATAAATTAAACTCTTTTATGCACCGAAGTTTTGGTATATAAAATCCGCGATTTTAAGTGACACTTAATTCTGATCCAACACAAGAGTGACTATAAATCGATCTTCTCAATCGTTGAATATGCCTCCCACTAAAAATCAAATAAACATCTGACAAGGAGTCCTGGAAGACAGGAAATAGTTGGTAATTAATATGACGCCAAGGTGAAAGTCATGTTTCTGCTATGTCCTGTTTCAAATGTTGAGTGTGAGATAGGATTTAATCCATAGAACCTAATGAAAACAGCACATAGAAACAGATAGAACAAACGAACACTTGAGAACCTAGCTCTTTAGAACCGTAGGTCACCCTGATGAAGGATTTCCCCTTCTACAAAAGACTATTTTGGCTCCAACTTATTGAATTTGGCTCCAATATTTTAAATTTGGCTCCAACTTTTTCAATTTGGCGCAAGTGTTGGCGCAAAGAAAATTTTACTGTTCTCTATGCCAACTACAAGGTCACCAAGACCCCCATAATCGTTTAATGTTGTATATATTAGTCTGATGAATTAGACTAATCACTCTGTAAAGACTGTGATGCGCCCAATTTGTAAACATGTATTTTCAAGTTATTAATTATATGAAAAGGACATCTCCAAAGCAAAGGAAAAAATTGGAACCAGTGTGGGAAAACAAGCAATAATTCCTTGTAATAATACATTATTCAGTGGCCCTGGTGTCTGTAAACTTTGCTACAGGCAGAAAGATGAAATATATCTTGGGTTTTCAATTAAGGCAAAACACCCATAATATGCCATTTTAAAATTCATTCTTTAATCAAAGTACTTTGGTTGTATACATCGATCAGGGCCAGAACTATTCTGTTTAATGCAAATAGTTCCAGACCCGACCAATGTATACAGAAAACGACCAAAGTATTCTGACCAGATGAGTTTCCAAATGGCTGATTATATGTATTCTACCTTAATGTCAATGCTAATAAGAAATCATACAACCACAAGCCTTTATACTTTTCTTATATTTCTATTGCATGTGATAAAAACATAAAGGATACAGGTTCTATCATCATCATTGGCTTGTTCCAGTTTATCTGCATCTTTTCCAAAAAGTGTCTACAAAATATAAAGATATCAAGATAAATTACACCATATATCATAAAATGTATACATAAAAAATCAGTATCCTTCACTTCTCCCCTTTGGCAATTACTTCAATGACAGAGATACCATGTAAAGGTAGGTAAATAGATAGGAAACTTTTTCTAAGCATAAAATATCTGTACTGTCACTGCGATATTACTGAAGAATTATTTAAAACAATTCATTACATCAATAATACAAATTTTTAATTATTTAATGGAAAGTACATCCTTATTAATCTAAGGGCAGTCAATTTGTCGCATTATATGCTAAAAAAAGAATTAAATTGTACTTCACATTCCAACATTGAACAGCACTGTTTTTTCCAAACCAACTTTTGAATTGTAATATCTAATATTGTCTTTGATAGGTTCGGATTGAAGGTTCATTGAAAGGGTTTGGGCCAACTCTTGGATCAATTTTATTTGGACATTTCCTAATTCTTGTCACTTTTAACAAACTCAAACCAAAGTCTCACACCTTTATCCGTTTTAAAGTTAGAACCATTGTAACACCTAAGTCAACATTACTCTTATTCGGCATATTTTCTTTTACGACAAAGGTTTCTGAGAAAGTTTGCTGAAGATCTATTTAACCATATGATATTTTGTCATAAAAAGTAGAGGCCAGACTTTTTATTTTGTCATGATCAAAACAGTTTTTGTATTTATCAAAAGTACACATTTTTTTTGTTACATCTTGTTGATTCGCCTCTTTTTATGTTGTTGCTGCAAATAAAATTGTACACAAAAACATTCATTCTTACCCTCCAGAAGTTGCCCTTTATAAAGAGAAGCATATTGAGTAGTTTTACTTCACGCTTGAAGCCTCGGTCTCGTAAGAACATGACATCAAGAATGTGATTCCCCACATGTTGACCCAGGTCAGACAGCCTGAAAATATTTTAATGGATGATTCGAGTATTGCACCACCTACACTCTCTTGTTTTCATGTGTCCGCTCTAGGCAAGACCCAAATATAGTTATTTGAAAAGGGGAAACTACTCAATCAACAGTATGTCGTCTTTCTAATGAGATGAATAGAATATCTGACAAGACTTTGCTACAGCCAAGTCTTTTGATTAAAGACTTTTAAAGCATAAATATAAAAATAGAAATCTTTATATCTCACAATTTAAATAAGATTGTAGAGAAGATTGGAAATTATGACTATAATAACTGATGGAAATTTTTCTGATATACAGGGGACTATCACATGGATATAATACAAAAGACAAATGTTCACATTTCTTACATCAAACATTTTTTGTGAAAATTAAACAAAAAGGTAACAGTTCAAAAGAAAAACCTACCTATTTAGTCAGCGCTTCAGTTACTGATAGATTGAATACAATCACTTTTAACTGGAATGCTCACCTTAATCACCCATTGCTATATAACCATTGTATAATGCCTAGCACTTTCAGAGAAATATATCAAAAATGTTTTTCCAATATTAAACAAAATACCTCTTAATTCATTTTATTATTTAAGATGAATAAAAATCAGCTTGACTTTAGAAAACATTGTGTGAAAAGGAGAAATTGCTCATAACAAGCAATTTTTCCTTTTCCCACAAGGTTTTCTGCTCTTTCTAAAAAATATTGTTCAATTTCATCACATTTTGAAATGTGGTTTGCAAACTCTTTCAATTTGGGACAGTCAAAAATTTGTTGGTTGGGAAAGGGTTAAGTTAACTTACTTTGTCTGAAGTTCTGGAACTGTGTAGACCCGATTTTGGCAATACTGGACAATTTCTGAGAATAGGAGAGCAAAGGTCGCTACATTGACCTGGAAAGAACAAAATTAAATATGCTTTATGCGGTTCTACAGTAACATCTGGTCTGTTATCAGCACAATACATCAATCCTCATTAGCATGGCAATGTCATTGAATGATGAGTTACTGTCCGCATTCCTCTGACACTCTCACAGTTTGGATCTGAAACCATGCCAAGAATAATAGCAAACTATTGTATTTTTTAAGGAATATTTAAGCAAATTGGAAATGAATTATGAAAGAGAATGTGCAGGTTTATAAATAGGCAACACAAATGATAAATGGACAACAGTGTTTTTCACTGATTGGATGTGAGTACATTTTTTGGAGGTCTGATTGCTCAGTTTGTTACATGGCAGTGGTTGGATAAAAACTTCTCCTTCTATCAGAGCTGCCTTACCCACAGGCAAAGTCTTAGAATAAATGCTACTACCATATCATGTTCTGGATCTTTGGAGCATGCTGGTTGAGATACACAACCACTACGATAATTCAAAAATAGAGCAACTAATTTGGATAAAATTTCGCCTGATTAAACTCTCATACCTCCGAGTCAGAAAATTCAATTCTTTTCCATTTCAGTGTGTAATAGAATGTTTTGAAATCTTTATACACTTCATTTAAGAAATTCAAAAATTCCTGTAATATTTAGATAATTTGAATTAAATGACCCTCAAATTGGGCTGAGCTTATCTATTGCTTAATTCCATATTTGGAAGTGGTACTTAAGTTGTTAACTGTTGTAAAAGCGGCAGGTAATCAAAATATGTTTTCATTGGATAAACCATTCCTTTGATAACCATATTTGGCAAGCTGAATGATCCATGAGTTGCGGTATATAAAAATTGCCACTAACAGTTTGTTTTTCGTTTTATTTCATGAAAAAAAAGGAAATACAAGTTAGTTAAAAATTTTAGCTTCTTTCAAATTTAAGAAAATACCATGCTTAAGTTGTCATTAGAGTGTTATCTATAGTGTGGTTGCTAAAATTCATTTTACTCCAACAATTGATGAGTTTGGAATTGTAACGTCTGTGGCCAGCCAAATATCAGCCACAAGACGTTATGTACAACTAATATCAAGCCAAATCTCATTACAGTATTCTAGTTTGTGGGCTATATAATGTAACCGGAACATTCATTCAAATTGGGAACAAGCAGGTATATACATAAACAACACAACTGATCAGTTCAAGGCTGTGATTTCACTTATTGGATGTGTGGGTGTCTGTTAGAGGTTTATTTGCTTGATTTGTCAGACTTCCCCATACTTTGAGAGCCCCAGTAGGACCAAACTGAACACTTTCTTCTTGTCTATGTAAAAATCTGTCAAACCAAAGAGGGTCTCTGTCAGACTTCAGAGATTTCAGTCATTCAAGGGCATTCAAAGTCTTGTGAAGTCTACTTTGGTACACAAAATTGGGTTCATCATCTATACTAATTGGTCAAATTTCTTGTATAGGATGTCATCAATTTTACTCAAATATGTGAGAATAATGTGTATATAAGGCTCATGAAAGTACTGGGACCACAGGTGCTTGAAACATTATCTTCGATAATATATATGCTCTATATGCTATATAAGAGAAAAGGTATACAACGGCGATGTTTCTGATTGCATTGACGGATTTTGATAAAACAAAAAGTGTTTTTGAAAAGGAAAATCATTCATAGACACGCTGCAGTAGAGGTACTTGAGATCCTGCCAATTTTAAGTGACTTTTGGGTGATTTATCGGAGCGGGTGTCAGATCGCCGTTGTATACCTTTTCCCCTATATAGCATATAGAACGGGTGAAGGTCGTTTCGGTAAATGACTAGTTCGGTAAAAAAGTAAACTAGAGTAAAAGGTCTGGCTGGTTCAGTAAAAACCTATACTAGAGAAAAGTGAGTGTACATAGTGTATGAAATGTATTTGTTAAGTACTTAAATTAGGAAATTCCTCCTTTAAACAACTAGGTTGATTGTTTTTAATTCTTAGGTTGAGACATTTCTACTATAATTGATTAATTTGAGTGTTTGCATTATAAAACGAACTGCACAGATTTTACTTTGATCAAGTCCGAGACATAGATAACATCCATGTCTCTGGTCAAATCATTGATTGTATTATGTGTGAATTAAAATGTTGTAAGTATGAAAATTACAATGTGTATCAAAATAGAAATAAAATATTTTGCATGTATGTAAATAATAGTAAGTGTTAATTAATTAACACTAAATTAATATTGGATTTAACTGTTTTTAACACCAAATTTAACTGTTGTTCTCTCTAGTATTGGGATTTACCGAACCAACCAGACCCTTTACTATAGTTTACATTTTTACCGAACTAGTCATTTACCGAACTGACCTGTAATCTATAGAACAATATATATTATCGGAGGTTGTTTCAAGCACCTGTGATTGGGAGGTGATGCCCTGTCAAGGAAGAAGCTCGCCAAAGATGATTATTCTTATCATCAAATCATTAACTAAGCATTGAAATCTACCTCTGCTTTGCCTTTACTCAATGGCTTGTCAAGATTGCTACTCTTTTCCCTTTGCAAGCTTGTCATCTTTGGCAGGTCCCCTTTTTTGCCGGAAGTTTACAATCACTCCTAGTAATGACAAGTTTCCGTTACTTATTCCATGCATATGTAAGATGCCTTATTGGTAATAGATTTAGTGTATCGTTATAATTTTTAGCCTTTCCAATGCAATGTTACGAGTTTATTGGTATTTTCTACAAAAATATTTTTTTTATTGGAAAAGCATTGTATAATTTTAGATACAGTTTATTCGCATAAGAAAACTTTTCATTACTAGTAGAGTTTCGAATTTTTTTTAAATGTTTTCTATATTGTTGTCTTTACAAACGATTATATGCATAAAACCAGATAGTCTATGCACCATCTTAATGTTTATGACAAACTTTAGTAAATTGGTGACAAAAGTTAAAAATGTGTGTAGATTTAATTATACGAAACTACTTCTTATCCTACTTTCTAGGCTAATCCTCTTCCGGTGTCAACAAAAACATGTTTCTAAAAGATAACTGCACCTGGTCATGTTTAAGGACAGTTTTCGTCGTTTCACGTCGTTTTCTGCACCAAAAATCTGAAACAGGTCATAAACCATGTCACCACAAACGAAAGTATCTCAGTCAAATGTTAATACAACCACCAACCCCATACATTTTGAACACCAAATCTGTTGGAAAATCCCAATGTAGGAGTCAGCTGGTAATGCAACCTTCATATATTGACCTTTACTCATTTAGAAAAAACAGTGTTCAAATACAATTTTTTTCCACACATCGCTCTTGGGGGTGGGGGATGCTTTAAGTGTAAGGTACTTTGACATACTATGATACCCTGAGGCATGGAAAAATTAGTCAAAATAATTTGACATGAAGATTGCTTTATATTTTCTGATGGGGCAATCTAATGTCAAAATTCTTAAGGATTAAAATAGTGTCAGACTATTTGAATTCTTGTTTTCGGATTAAAAGCAAGAAATGTCAAAAAAAGTCAATTGATAAGACAATTTATGTAAAATAAACTTATATACCACCAAATAATGGCATATATTGCCGGTGAACAATTAAAAAAACGCTTAAAAGTTTTTTTTCGATTTACAGTCGTTTCCCCGAAAGACCATTTCCCCGCAGTCGATAAATATAGTAATCGAGGAGTCGTTTCCCCCAATCATTTTATATAGTATGAATTATATAGAAGTGGAGGGTCGTTTCCCTGAAGTTATTACATATAGAGATCTAATATCATAAAGTAGATTCGATCTTTTAAAGAGTATGGGTTACATGTGTTTTTGTTATTTTTTATGCTCTCTATTGTCACTATATGTTATTAACTATAACATGTTTGTAAACATATCACAACAGATGCAGGTAAGTTTGGGACATTGACGAGATGAGTTAAATTGTGGAAATGTACGCTAATCAAATAAAAAGATTAATCAAGTGAGGTTAAGCGATTATCTTAAGTTTATTATATAAACTGCTTAATCAGACATCATTAACATACATAAGTGGTACCGAAAGATTTGTTTCGTGTTTGTTGACACATAATTACGCTAGATGTCATATTAATAACCAGGATGCAAATTTGCTCAGTCGGCAAATTAAAACATATAAAGGGATTATTTTAATTAATATCTATCTTGAAAAAAACACCCAAATGAATGGTGTTGAATTCTTAATTAGACACCTTTAATGTACATGAATGGTGATTATTTATTTGTCAAACATTACAACACAAACAAACATATAATTCATCGTAAGATATATATATATAATATCAATAATGGCACAAACTCAAGAAGAAAAAACAATCATATTCATCTGTTTTACATTAAACAACTCTTCATAAAAAAATGTAAAAGAACCTTTTTCAGGTCTAATTACTATGTCCAAATATACTATATATTAGATGAATAAAATTACCATATAAATCAACTGCGGGGAAACAACCCTCCGCTTCTATATAAAATGATTGCAGGTAAACGACTCCTCCATTACTATATAAATCAACTGCGGGGAAACGGTCGTTCGGGGAAACGACCGTCACCGGTTTTTTCCATTCCAGTGCAATGCTCGGAGAAAATCTATTGTGAGCTAAAAAATTGTCAACTAGCTTAAGTTGTCAACTAGCTTCGGTTAAACCATTCTTACAAATTTGATATGCGGAATAAAGATATATTAAGTGCATGGATTGATGAAAATAGGATTAGTTCACAACTGTGAGTAAACTAATTGGATAATTTTCAAAAACAATGGCAATACGGTGCGACAAGATTTTTGTCGCATTTGTCCTCCATTAAATAAATTGTTTGAAAGTTTGAAGTGACGGAGGATATTGCCCGATAAAAAAAAATTCTCAATATTTTCCAATTGCGACAAATTAGTTTGACTAGTATAAAATGTAAGTTCTTTGTCTCTGGTTTGACACTTGTTTACATCTGATAGGGTCCTGCATGGCCCAGATGTTAAGGTGGTGGACTTAAAACTAGCAGGTCCCAGTTTTGAGCCCCACCAACTCCTTATTTCATTGGATTGACCTTTGACAACACAATTTAAAGCCCTAACCTAGTACTGGTAGATCCAGGAAAGCCATTACTGAAAAAACGTTGACAAAGGATTAAACATCATACACCTGATAGTCCTACAATGGCGAGAACATAGTCTGTTCTGCTGACGTCAATCTATAAGCAAGCCTGACTGGTCTAGTGAAATATACTGACCATTATTGTTGTCATTAATTTTTGGAGTAAGAGGCCAAATTTCAATTTGAGGAGGCTTATGAAGCAAACACCCAACAAAAACTAGGTGTTACTTTTATCCATCTATCAAAGTTTTTGTTATTTGAGCCAACCAAAAAGTCATTTGAGGCGGTGAAATGGGCCGGCTCTTAATGACAACCCTGCATACTAATCACTATTCCAAGAAAAGACACATTTCTCTCTTAAATGAACGTAAATTTGATAGAGATTGACTCTTCTGATTCAAACAATAATTTAACAGGACAATTATTCTTTATTTACCTAAAATATAAACTTTCAAGCAGAAATCAATATGAAATTTACCCAGTTTTGTTGCATACCACTTGGTTTATTCCTAAGACCCTTGGATGACATGTTATTATGTTTCAAATATGTTATTTGATTTGCAGTTGCTGATGAACAATGATCTCATTCATGGGTGTCACACTGGATCCTTCTACTTCATGCCAAATGCACTTCGGGCTCTGGAAAAACTTACCAGATTGATTGATACAGAACTTCAAGATATAGGCTGTCAAAAGATTTCCATGCCAACACTGATAAGCGCTGATCTGTGGCAGAAGACAGGTATCTTGGGTCTTAAAGAGACTCTCTCAGAGACTAAGATTTTAACTTTTTGAATTAAAATGTCTTTAACCGTAAAATTAACAACATAGATTTCTAAAGTAACGTAGAACTAGATTATTGACAGCTTCCCAAACACTGCTCATAACTGTACAGAAAAGATAAAGAACATTTAAACACAGATATTGCAGAACGTTTAAACCGGTTTATTTCGAAACAACAATCTAACATTAGATTAAGAGGTGGTATTTTTAGATATGATTATGACATGGGTCTTCAGAAAGGTTTACCACACATGGATGCCTACCTCATTTCCTTCAAGCAAAAATGTGTCAAGCGAGATGGAAATTAAACAGCAAAAACATTAATATATCGAAACTTGCTCAATTTAATATGGAAAATAAAAAATACTCAAACTTTCTACCTTGGATGTTGCAAACTCCATGCTTCTCTGCAGTACAGTAACTACTTTAAGTTGTAACATGACGGTAGGAAGGCGCATGAGAAAGAATGCCTCTGTTTATTTATAAAGAATAGGCAGGTGCGAGAAGGCTCAATTCCAATTAATTTATGAAAAAACAGGGTTTTAGCAAATTGTATGTAAAGAAATTGAACGGTCTTTGGTTTATTGACAAGAATTGTGAATATCAAATTATCAACATTTATTACTCCAAAAGCACAAATCTCTGAGAGAGTCTCTTGAGTAACAGCCAGAATTGCTTGACTGGTTACTTTTAGCAGATGACTTGAAATATTTGTTTCTGAAAGAGGACATTAAAAAAAAACAAAAAGAGAATTTACTTATACTATGCAAATCATTTTTAAATCAAACAAACAATTTTTTATTACAGTGACATGTGTTACTGGTAAGTTTAAACAGATATAATAATTAAAGATTTGAAATAGAACACTTGGTCATATTGTTCCTATAGGTCACATTATATACACATTGTCTAACATAAAATGCTAAGTATGATTCTGTATGAACTGAAAGTCCATGCAATAAACAAGAGGTAACTGATTACTATTAGATATCAGTTCATACTATTTTCATTGAATGTCATTTATCCAGTTTTTCACAGATATTTTGTAACTATGATGATTGATTTATATGGCATTAAAGGTGAAAACAATTAAAAGTCAAAATAAAATGTTATTGAAACAATGCAGGTTTTGAGTTGTTGTATGATATACAATAAAAAATAGCCATTGAAAGCATAATTAATCCAGGAAGTGTTTTTATATCAAAGTATTTTCAGTCTATATGCAGTAGATCTCAAAACCGATGCAACGCTTTTGGATTCATATCCATATTAATACACTGTATACAGACTGTGAAACTTAAATACCAACTAATTGTGCCTCCAAGAGATATTCTCCAGTGTGCATTTTACAAAGGCATAGCTTTTGTACATTTTCAATTTTAAAATTTCCCCATATCTATGAACGAGCAGCTTTAAGCTATTAAATATATTTTTTCTTTGTTATAAGCTTTGATTCAATAAATGTAAAATGCCCTTAAACTTTTATCACAAATACATTAAGGTTAAAAAGTCTTTGTACCGGATAATATTTGCAATAATGGTGTCAAGAAGAAAATTATTCTTTTTAAAGGACAAATTTCCTGTCTTGATGGTTTTTCAATTGTGTTGTAATAAGTTCCGAATATTGCATTAGGGAGCAAACGTAACATAAATGTAAAAACTCTTCTCTGCAGGAAGATGGGATACTCCAGAATTGTTCAAGTTACAAGACAGACACTCCAAAGAGTTTTGCTTAGGTCCAGTAAGTAATAGGTTCAACTCTTTTCGGAAAAATCTTTAATTAACTTGGGCTGATTTCTGAACTTAAGAGTAACTACATGCCTATCAGCTTGCTCACTAATTGCTGGTTGTTCTATCCATCCCTATTGTTATGTGAATCTAAGGATCTTCCTCTTTTACCTATAAGTAAGGTATCGCATAACAACTTAAAAGATGTAAACATGACACAAAAATGCAATTTAACAAAATGAAATGCTAAACAATAAAACAAGAATCATTACAGAGGGTTAAAAATTGCGCGATTTATTGAGGGTTTGATTACCAGAAATGGAGGAAGTGCTTTAATTGAATATACTTTTAAAAGAAAAAGGAATTCAAACATGACCAAAGAATAATTCGATTTTTTTTTTTTATCATTTATACAAGTTGCCTACAGTGGCAGATTGGAACAGATATGCATCTTATTTGTTTTTCAGACCCATGAAGAACTAGTCACTACTCTCTTTGCAAGTCAACAAATTTCACACCGACGTCTCCCAATTATGTTATACCAGGTAAGCTTTCATTGCTTTTAAAATACAAATAATCTCAAAATTAGCATATAATATTTGATTTATGCGAATGGGCATTTCAAATCAAGCATCTGTATTGACTTCAGATTTTTGTATAGTTTTGATGACATAATGTTTTTCAAAAGTGTTGCAAAAATGAGATTACTTGAAGTAAAAAAGTTACTGAACCCTTCATATTCATGTATTCATTTACCATTATTTTGCTTTAAGTATAAGGGAGCTTAACCATGCTTTTTATATTACAACGAGGTTCTGTGTTTCTTTTAATGTACCCACAAAAAAGAATTTTTAGAATAAAAAAAAAATTAGAAATAAAAGTACTCTCCTTAACCATAATTATCATAATGATAATAATGATGATGAATTTTAATATTTTTGTTATTATTATTACTATCACTAATGAGAGGGACATTGCTGCAGTGGTAGAGCATAGGCCTCTTGTACCAAGGGTCCCATGTTCGATCCCCATTAAGGGAGCTGAAAGCTGCCAGGATTAACCCACAAAATCGTCACAAATACAGGTTTGTATCCAGGATGTGCAATGTGCTTATTCAGATCTAGATCATTGTTATTATTGTCAATTGTTGTATATATTATTGAGTTGATTTTACAAGCAACAGCTGTTTTATGAATATATGTTAAATGCTCTATTTTAAGATCACACGAAAGTTTCGAGATGAGCGGCGACCCCGCTATGGTTTATTACGGTCCCGTGAATTTGACATGAAGGATCTCTATACGTTTGATGTGAACCTTGAGGCAGCAGCTGAGACGTACAACCTAATTTGTGAATCATATGGAAGAATATTTAATAGGCTAGGATTAAAATTTATAAAAAGTAAGTCTTTTATCTTTTGTAACCAAGGTGAGAAAAACATGCAGCCAAACCTGGAGTTGATCCCGGGATCTCCGGAAACCGCGAGAACGCTCTTCTGACTGAGCTATCCTACGGGCTTACACATTGAAGTCTACCTTGGAAATGGAGACCCCTACTACACTTTGATATTTATTAAACGTTCAGGTTGAGAGGATAGTAGAAAGCTTTATGAAATAATATCATGTTTAACCCAATAGGTAGGACCGAATCTAAGTTGTAGAACTTGTGATGAACCCTTTTCATTAGTTAGTTAAATAAAAATATGTTAAAACTAGCTAACTCAATCGGAAAATAACATAGCAGGTTGAGTTAATAGTCAAAACAGATGAAAACTGTGAATAGTGACAAATAACAATTTTCTTACTATGTTAGGTACCAAACACAATTTCAATTATACCCCAACAGATGAATTCATGATCAAACCAAATCAATAGAGGTCATAAAAGAAGGCAAGGCATTCTTTATTTAAGTAGTGTATCCAAAATATGTCTGTATTGGTATAATGAAAGTGGTGTAGCATTGGCCTAGCATACTTGTTTTCAGGGAGGTGAAAATGCTGGGATTAACCCACAAATCGGCATGAGCACTGGTCATGTATCCAGGAAGCAGTGTTTGAGAGTGAATTTGAAAAGCTTCAATCTTCCATCACATTGATGTAAAATAAATAAGTTTGGATTTAAGCTTTAGTTGTGCATAAAAGAATAATCAAGAATGTTCTTTGTCATTCAAACACTTTATGCCAAGTATTTTGGCAAACATTTTGCTGCTCTAAATTTCTTTTGTGAACTGTCTTTCCCATTTGCCTGTCTTATAGATTATTTTCTGTCTGATAAAGGCCAAGATACATGCATTTACTTTATATAGCCTAATTCCATAAATCATTTGTGATATTATTTAGTCTCGTTTCCTTTTAGTACATTAAGCATTTGATTTTTGCTTCTATTGAGTTAAGTTTTTGCTCATATTTCCCAGGTGAAGGCGCTACAGGGAATATTGGTGGTAGCTCTTCCCATGAGTATCATCTCCCCACACAGATTGGTGAAGACACAGTCTATCACTGTACAAGGTCAGTGTTTCATCTTTTTTAAAAAGTAAAGTGTGAACAAAATCTATTTTTATAACATAAGATAGAAACCATTGTGACCAAAGGAGAAACTGCTTGTTACGAGTAATTCCTCCTTTAGTCACAATGGTTTCACAAGTCGTTTGCTGCAGGTGTGTTAAAGCGTGGTATTTTGGAATAAAGGGTTGAAATTCAAATTCCTTATGCTGAGTGTTTTGGAACAAAATTTTAAAAACATACTAGCGCTAACAAAAATGCAAAACTGGGTTTAATGAGTTATAAATTATGAAAGAATATCTTTAAACATGGCGTAACACCTCATGATTATGTCGACATAACGCCTTCACTATTCATTTATGATGTTTAATAGTACTATAATCACGAATTGTGAGGCAGACAATTTGTCGTCTAAAAATAGTGATGGGTGCTTGGACAAACAAGTGACAAACCGTATTGTTTTCACTCATATAACAGCTTCATGTGGATGTGTTACTGTCTCAGTTCCTCTGTAAAAGGGAATTTAAAGTAGTTTTAGTTAATTGTCAATTATTGTAGAACTTAAACAATTATAGTGTAAATGAGTTTTAGTATGACTTTAAGTGAGAACATGATGGTATGAATACAAACGGACACCATTGTTAATATTTTAGTTTGTATGATATGTATATTTTTGTTTCTTTTCAGTTGTGGTTTTGCTGCTAATTTAGAGCTGATCAGTAAGTTTACTTTTCTTTAAACTTACTTTCAATAAATAATATCAGTTTTAATTCAGTTTATATTTCATCTTCCACATCTTTCATGTCAGTTGGCCCCCCTCATGGTATTTGGTCCACTGCTAGCATGCCATTTATCACATTATAAATCCAGGGGTCGTGCTGGCCTAGTGGTTAAGGTGGCATACTTAGAACTCAGGGGTCCAGGGTTGCAGACCCACCAACACCTCTGGTTTCATGGGAGTGTCCTTTAGCATGACACTCAGAGTCCTTGGGCCCCATTTTACTAAACAACTTACGGAAAATATGTGCGTAAGTCATAATTGATTAACATGGATAATATCTTCAATGAAAGTACTATATTGCAATGTGACACGTCATTGGAAGCGTCTCGGAGAGACGATTCCAATGATGTGTTACTTTGCAATATTGCTTTGCCAAATATTGAAATAAAAGGACTTGTTGTTTTAGACTTACGCAAATCTTAAGCGTAAACTGTTTAGTAAAACGGGCCCCTTGCCTTGCACTGATGAAAATTGGTTGACTTTGCTTTTGCAAAATTGTTTAAATACTATTCTCAATTCTTTTCGCAAGATAAGTTCAGGTATTATTTTTCATGATGATGTATATACCATATTAGGGAAGTAGTTAAAGACTAATCCAACTTTTATATAAATCAGGTGAAGATATGATCAAGGAGGACGAAAGTATTGATTGTCCCAAATGTTCCAGTCAAGTCTCCCCAATAAATGGAATAGAGGTAATGTTATTTACTCTTCATCCCAAAAATTCAAGTTTGTCATAACTCAAACATGAAAGATTTAGTAAACAGCAAATTATGATATGAGTTTTATTCAAGTTAATCATAACGCAAACCTGAAAGATTTAGTGAACAGCAAATTATGATAAAAGAGTTTTATTCAAGTTAACCATAACGCAAATCTGAAAGATTTAGTAAACAGCAAATTGTGATGAAAATGTTCAATTAGATATTGATTGTGTTAAATCAAGAGTAGTTCATTAACATACTTACACATTCACAATATGGTTGTCCTGTTCCTGATGATGAAGTAAATATGAAAGATGTCATGGATTATGCAACAGCCACTCTTCAATGCTTTCTTTATTAGCATGACTGGCTTTCTGAACCTAGTTACATGTAATTCAGTAAGTTATCTGTCACTCTTTAGTTGATGAGAGCATATCGAGACCAGAAACCCTGCAGGTGATAAGCTTTCTTATTCATCTTTTCTTTACTTAAGCAAATGTATCTTATCCGTACTTATAAACATTGATACTGAGACATGTTTCTTTTCTAGGTTGGACATGCATTTCTTCTTGGAAGGAAATATTCTAGCGTTTTCAATGCTTGCTACAAAAATGAAGAAGGAAAGTTAATGTAAGTGCCTGAAAAACATCATTTATCTAGGACTATCATCATTATGATTACAGTGAACCCTCGTTTATCCGGACCCCGATTATCCGGATGTCTCGCAATCCGAACGAAATTGTAAGGGAACGGAATTATTGGACCAGTTTGTTGCAGACGACTTTTGAAAACATTGTGGGTAAAGGAGAAATTGCTCGTTACGAGCAATTTCTCCTTTTCCCACAATGTTTTCTGCCATATCAGAAGATTATCTTTGAATTTCATCACGTTTTGATATGTCTTCTGCAAACTCTTTCAATTTGGGACGGTCGACAATTTGGCGTTTGCTAAAGGGTTATAAGTATATACCGCTCATACAGACCGTTTATGTCTTAATGTGAATTAGAACATGCTCTGCTTCATTAGTCCGGATTATTCGGTAATCCGGACATTTTGTTGGGAACGGACGTGTTCGGATTAACGAGGGTTCACTGTATATGGTGCAACTCTCTGACAGCTGTTGAATTAACATATTTCATACGTCTGCCATTATGATTTTGATATGGTAGCTGGATTTTTTAATAATTATTTTCACCAACCACAGGAAAGTCTTTCAAATTTGTCATTATGTCTTCCACCACATATTAATGGCATGCCTGATATAGTGGATATTCCATGGTTCATGTACAACTGTGGTGTGGAATAATGCTCAAGTGCTCTTAGGTTTACACATAAGAAATGAGTGAGAGCAAGTACTGGTTACCGGTATGTATCAAGGAAGCAGAATCAAAAGTGATATATCTAAGTTGAAAATTGATATTAGCTAAATAAGTTTAAAACTAAATAGAAATAACTTTTACTTTATTTCTAGCTTGTTCTCTTCCTATGGTGAACTCAACTTTGTTGTAATATAGGAGGTCCTTTCAAAGTACATAGACAGATCATGGTCGTCTAACTCTACCTTATCCTTTCCATTTAAGTGTTCAAAGATAAGATTATATTGACTTTATTCACCCATTACTCCATCCTTTAAAATGGCTTGTTTACATATGAACATTCAAAATAAGATGAAGTGAAAAATACAGTTTTTGTATTGGTGTATGAGGTAGAATTAAAAGTTGCTATTGTTAACACAATTAATTCGACCAGCATCAACAAATCTCAGTTTGTACAGTTCATATGTGGTAGACCTCAAAACTGTTGCAATGCTTTTGGATTTATATACATAGTAAATCACTGTATATAAGCTCTAAAAAAGGTACTAATTTGCATTCAATGTATATTCTCCAGTGCAGATTAATACAGCAGTGCATCTGTTGTATAGATTTAAAGAATAATGAATGTCCTTACATCTGTGCTCAAACCGCTTTAATACATCTACTGCATAACAATATGAAACTGTTTTGTCAATAGGAAAAATTGTTCCTGGGTTCGTTTTTCTATTTGAATTTTGTTACCTAATTCAGGTTAACAGAGATGGGTTGTTATGGTTTGGGTGTGACAAGAATCCTGCAGGCTGGTGTGGAGGTGCTGAGTAAAGACAGTCACATTGTGTGGCCCTCCTTGATTGCTCCGTATCAAGTGTGCATTGTACCTAATCTGGTATGGATTCATTATTCTAACCAATTTATAAGTATTCAATCTCACAAAGTCGTTTTTCTATTGCAAGCAGTTTGCAGTGATCATTAAAACCAATGTCACAGAGGCCCTGATATTTGCTTTATCAACTTCAAAGCATAAAATGTAATGGAATAAGAGAAAAACAAACGTATTTTGGCAAAATTTTCAACTATGTGCTTACATATGTAGCAGGTGAACATGTGAAAACACTGAGAATATATCTTTTTTTGAGTGAACAGTATTATTGCTCAAGATTATGATGGTTGCTCATTTTCTTTTAGAGATGAGATTTTGCGAAATAGACAAAGCATTTATACAAACTCTTTTGTATTGGTTGCTTTCATTAATTTGCTGAATTTATCATAAAATGATTGTTACCCTGTATTTCTCTCTTATAACACCCTTTCATAAAATTTTTCTTGCCATAGTTCAGGTTTGTTACCCATGAAGGGATAATGAGCAGACATTTTGCTGCAAAATAGTGAACACACTTTTTGTACATTACAGTACAGGCAACATGTTTTTTCTGCTATCATATCTTAGGGGGTTCCCATGTGCAAGGATCCTTTGGATCCCGCAATAACACTGTGTCATCGCAATTAGTGTCTTTAAGAAAAAATCACATTGCATGTACAGCAGTATCAGTACCAAAATAGATATGTCGTGAAAAGAAAGGTGTTAATAGCTATAAATATATTTAATTCATTGCAGGACAAAGACAACAAATTTAACTATGAGAGTATAGCCGACACGTTATATGATAAACTGAATGTGTTAAGAAACTTACGCGGAGAAGTTGTGATATTTGACAGCAATAGACTAACCATAGGCAAGAAAGTGTCATTGGCTAGACAATATGGCTATCCATACGTTGTTGTTGTTGGAAATAAGGTAAGTTTGGTGAGATGTTATCTAGATAAATTCCTACAAACCTCCAAAATACTGATGAGTAACACTTCAAACTTTTATGTTTGATTTCAACACTTTTATATTTGTTCACCTTTGAAACATGACAATCGCAGAATTTGTTCTTGATGAGCAAAACTTCAACTTATCTCTTTATTTCTTTGTGCACATGTAGTGAATGTGATTTTATAACTTTAACCTACAAAACAATGATTGATGTCTACATGGCAAAGAGCTGATAAAGTTTATAAAGTTTCTGTATATGTATGGCATTGAACGTCAGCTTGGAAACAAAATAAACCACTTTTGTAGTAGGGGTCTGGATTTATAAAGTAGAGTTAAATGTGTAAGCGAGATAGCTCAGTCTGTAATGCATTCCCATGATTTTGAATCTCAGTCTGCCTGCATGTTTTTCTCACCTTGGTTATATTGGCACCCAAGGTAAATGAACCATAAAAGCTACTAGGTATAGGATACTCCAGATTCATTCCACAATGAATGAGGTTCCCAGGAAAGTTTAGATGTATTTTAATTGAGTGGGGGACTATGAAGAAGGGGTCTCGATTTACAAGGTAAAGTTAAATGTGTAAGCGGGCTGGAAAGCTCAGCTAGGTTCGGGCCCTGGTCTAACTGAATGCTTTTCTCACCTTGGTTTCACTTTCAGACTACATCTAGCAAAATTGCAAATAAATTCATGGGAATAAATATTTTCATTGAAAATGCTTTTAAAGGTGCTTGTTCACAGAAGAGGAAAATTTGAAAGTCAAAATAAAATGTCATTCAAAGAATATAGTTTTTGTAAAGTTGTTTGATATGCAATCAAAAGTAGCTGTTGAAAGCATAATTGATTCAGGATGTACAGGCTCAATTTATTTATATATGTATGTACAAATTATATGCTGTAGATCTCAAAAGCAATTTCAAGCTTTTGGATTAAAAAGTACGTTAATTCACTGTATACACACTTGAAAGAATAAAAAGAAAAAATTCATTGCTTCCAATTACTTTTCTTCATTGCATATCATTTAAAAGTACAGCCAATGTGCAGTTTTAAAGAAATCAATTTTTAACCAAATTATGTCACATCTGTGAACAAAAACCTTTAACCCTCAGAATGCTGGGTAATTTTTCTAAAAATAGATTTTTGTGTTGTCTGCTTTCCAAAACCTTAAAAATCTACTCAATTTTGGTGAGGAAAGATACTCAAAGTAGCAAACAGGTTAGATCACAGGCCAGCCGCCAATTTACTTGGCGGCTGGCCTGGATCTAACCTGTTTGCATCAGCATTAAGTCAGTTCCAGCACTATAAGGGTTAAGGATACAACCTTACATAGATACTGATTATTGATATGTTGATTCTTTCCAGGCTTTAGAGACCCCTGCTGTTTATGAGGTAATCAACACGAGACTGGACGAGACAGAGTTTTTATCCCTGGACCAGGTTCTACATAAAGCATTGGAGATAGAGACCTTATGACCTCATCATGTTACTTAATTAACTCTCTTTAGCAAATATGTACCAGAGCATATATGGCACTTTGAACATTTCTTTTTAAGTCTTAATTTAGGGTTGAATTTTGTGTGTGGTTCAGTGGTTAAGGTGGTGGTCTAAGAACTTGTGCAGTCATGGGTTTTAGCTCCACCAACATCACTGGTTTTGTTGGAGTGACCTTTGGCAAGTCACTTCAGAGCCCTAGCCTAGTACCTTGGATCCAGGAAAACCTTTACATAACTGAAAAATTGTTTATACAGTGTTGAACAACATAACAAGCAAAAGGGGTGAATTTCATTTACTAAACGTTGTAGACTTAGGATTTTTACCATGGTAACATTCAACTTCTTTGTATGCCGATTCGAAGAAAGTGTATGTCAACCATGATAATCCACAGATTTTACTGAATGTTAGGCAAAGTCTGAATGCCCTTATGAGGATGAATTTTTTAGGTAGAGGTGAACAAGTCTAATTCTTAACATTCAAACATAACAGCAAATTTTGAAATTTGATGTAAGAATTTGTCTTGCAGACCAATTAACATATAGCATAGATTCACATGGGGGAGAAGCTGAAATTTATATGCAAAAAATGTAACAGAATCTGTCATACATACTTGGTCTTAGGATACCTACAATATAGGGATTTTTCTCATATGACTTATGAATACTGATATAATCCTGATGTTATTTACACATTGTTTAGAAAAATGGAAATAATTAAAAAATTAAATGGGTTCTTACTTGAAAAATAATATTCATCAAATTATTGTAATTCTATGAGATATTGTGTGGGAGGGGATAGATGTAGCCTAGTGCATACCCAGAAAGATTTTCAAATTTCTTGGACTCTGACTGAAAAGGAAAGATTGGTTTGTTTTCCCTTAACTCTTTACCAACTCCAGACAACATTTTTTTTACTTTAAGCAGACCCATTCAGAAAGGGTTTTGTAAAAATGTGAAAATTCTTACAATTCTGCTGTTGTGATGTGTGAAAAGATTGAAAAAACAGTGTGGCAAAAGGAGAAATGTCTTGTGATAAGCAGCTTTTGCCACAATGCTTTTTGAAAATCATCAGTTTATCCGAGCTGCTACATCTCCATGATTTGGAAAAAGCTTTTTATGTAATTTGTCAAAAGTGATCCCAGTTTTAACTTATTTATTTTTATACGCGTCGTGCGCATGCGCGAAAGCGTATATAGTCATCGTACGGAATCCTTCTTTACCTATAGGGGCTTAATCACCGCCGAGAGAAAGAAAGTAGTTCCAACTTCTATATTGATTGTAATCTGTCTATAACTGCGTGAATTCTTATCAAATTAAATCGTCATTTTTTAAAATAACTATTTCTTCCTTGGTTTATTTTGGATGCGTCTGTTATGTGCAGGATGGTGATAAAAGGTAATGCAAACTATCCGCGTTAATTTCCAAACATCCTAGAACTTCTAGAAGAAGGTATCTAGCGGCACCGGATTACAGTCGAAACGGCCCGATGTCAAAATGTCCTACGTTCAAAACGGCCCGAAATAAGTCAAAACGGCAACATTTTCGGTTTAAAGTGTTAAAACAGGGTAAACCTTTATTTGGGCCGTTTTGACTGATTGAAAAATCAACAATCGGGCCGTTTTGACCATTCCATGGCCATTCTCATCGATCTCCGGGACGTTTTGACATGGGGCCGTCTTGACACGTTCCCACAGCACCCGTATCTAGGCCGTGGGATTTCCCCCATCTTTAAAGGAATCCCCAGTATTTTTTTACTCAGTGCAGAACAAAGTCCCTTTTTTTATGATTTGCAGACTTCTTTTAACAACAGGCCTTGTGCCAGAAACGGCTTAGAAACATTCATGAAGGAAAACTGATAGTTATCAGCGATTTTATTTTGTTTCATAAACCCCATGACCCAATTTCAGTAATAGGTTTCCGATTCGTTTGTTTGGTCACCAGAGGGTTGGGAACCAGTACGCTTAGTGAAGTGAAAATACGGCTCCCGATTCTTTGCAGTAATATTGTTATGAAATAAAAAACGACATTAATTATCAAATTTAAGCCGTTACTTTAATTTGAAAGTTGATTTTGTAATTGAACGGGACGGTTCATACTAAACAAAAAATCTGTCATTTTTTCATTATAAATAAGAAAAAGAAATATTGCTTGATGTTTCTTTAAAAGCCGGGAAATACACCGTGTTTTTCGTTACCATTACTGACCATGAAGTGAGCATGTGCATTTTACAATGGCAAAATGAAAAAGAAGATCTATTATCACCTTTTGCCCAATGTATTGGGGGAATACCTCTATTGTTTCAAATCCTGGAAGAAACACTAAATGTAGGTATTGTTGAGTAGATAAAAAAATCACCAAGATTAGAATGTATGATTGTTTACTTTGTTGTTGAGATCATTTTTTAGACTTACATCTCTCCGATCCTTTTGATCTACTCTTTTCTTGTGTCCCGGTTCCTGTTCGTAACACTCGGGCATGCCTTTGATATGGCATTTAACCCAATATATATTTAATGCACTTTTAAAACTTGTCAATGATCTCTGACTGAAGCTGTATTTGTGCTGCAGTGTTTCTTAAATAAATTGTGACTGTGGCCCCTTGCAGATTGGTATCTTAACTAAAAATGCTTGTTTTCGTCTACAATATCTATTTTGTTGATGACTGGAATAATAATTTTTCATTTGATTAGAGCATTGGGTTTGAGTACCACTGGCGTACTGGGACATGTCTTTTTTTACTTCTATTTTGGTTTCTGCTATTCAACTGAAATGTGTTGGTTTGTCTTAAAAATCCCTTAGATTTCTTTCAAATCCATTCGTACGAACAAACTTCTCAGACCATACTGCGACGCAGTTCAGGCCATTCTGGCCTTTGATACATTGATTGCGAGTCTGCGATGGAAGGTCTAGATGACTACTTTCCAGATATGAGACTAGTATTGCACCAATTTGTAGTCTAGTCCTGGCTATATTCAGCTCCTGCTAACAAGGATTGAACCCAGGACGTTTGGTACAAGAGGCTGGTGCTGTACCATTACTACATTGTCACCCATGATCACTGGTCTGTAAACTCTGTAGCAAATAAAGTACATGTACACTTATCTAAAGCACCTTATCTGAAGTCCATTAATGAAATGATGTATATCTAAGCTGTTGTTGCAATCAGAATTGGCTTACGGCAGAATACCCATAATCCGCCATTTTCAAATTATTTTTTTTTATGGATTACTTCTGTCGATGTCGGTATACATCAGGGCTGGAACTATTTGCATGAAGCCAAATAGTTCCCCCAACCTATGTATGCCAAGAACTACCGAAGTCTTCCTACAAAAGAATTACTCAAAATGGTGGACTATGGGTAGTCTACCTAAAAACTTGACCAAATCCAACTTCCGGACCTGTAGACTGTATCAAGTCTAAAGACAAAATATTGTCAGCAGTGGAACAACGTCTAGTGATACTGAAATTGCAAGTGAGTGGTGTTAAGAAAAGGATGTGGTTCCAACGATCCGTTTTCTATATGGGAAATCTTGATGGGATTCTGGTAGGTCTTAAAAGCCTTCAATGCTATGCCTTTTGTAAACTCTGAAGTATTAGGAGTTGGTCACATTTTTGACATATTATTTTTAGTAAATCCAGTCTTTCATGGAAGATTCTAACTCTCTTTAAAGGCTTCCTGATTATAACATAAAATATTATTATCTTCTTCATCACAAGACAATGGTTTGAAGGCCAACTTGACAATAAAACTAAATCATTTAATCTCTAAAACAAGAGAACAACCCAGTAGCAAAAACACAATCCTGAATCAACATCATGGGTCATTTAGCGCAAAAAAACATTGATACTGCAGGTAAAACTTGGATAGATGCATGCTTTGGGGTTTCTCAGATGATAGATGCTTTCTTTTTAATCATACTTGCAAAATAACTGGGAACGTAAATGAGGCAGCCGAAATGAGCGTTATTAAACATTTTTGTGACATAAACATTGGAACATTGTTCTCTTTTGACCATCAAATACCTACAACGTTTAGTAAAAAGCAATTATTTGCATGTGGCGCATTATCCAATTTCCTTTGGACTTTGAAATGGACAGACTGATATTTCAGATTAGGATTGGCAGGGGAAAACCATACATGTTTGATTAAAAACAAATAGGAAGTTTCTCTTAGGAAAGTTATAAGAAAACAAAGAAAAAATCATGTAGAAAACATTTTATTGATAACACTTCAATATTTTAGTTTAATTTCGAAAAAAGTTAAATTTTCAGAGATCAAAAGAAAATTAAGGTCAGCTTATCAATTTTAACATAACAAGGTTAAGCGTGTGAAACAATTGTCAAGAACATATGCATAGACTCAGTCAATCAGAAAGTAAATGTTTACTTTATTATTAAAACAAGACCTCTATCTAAAAACTGATGTTATCATATTGTCTAAAAATGAGTCACAAAAAATATATGCTGTATACAAATAACAAAGTTAATAACAAATTAAACAAATGAAAACAAAAATACATGTGTGTAAAAATCCCTCCCAAATTTGCAGTTAACTTTGTGATAAGCTTTAATACAAAATAACTGCAGAGAACAAATAAACACATTTTGAAAAATTAATTCCTTTCAGCTTAATTAGATAATGGCAAGCTTTTATTGAATTATGGGGAAATGAATTGATATGATTGTGGAAAGAGAAACAATTGCCCTTTTTGGGCAGTTTTACTTATCTTTTAATGATTATTTTACCAAAGAGGCTACCTGTATGTCATCATTATTTCAAGTCACATTTAATCCCTGTTTATTTAAAAGGTTGTATCCCTTCATTTTATTTAAGAAAAGAATACAACCTTTTCAATGAACAGAGGTGATCTTTTTCATTAATTGGAATAAACAATTTTATCTGTTGATAGAAGATTAACATATGATGACGATTGAGGTTAGAAAACCTTTCCAAAAAGAAAACCATGCTTGTTAGAACTCTATCACAAAGATTATTTAATAAGCCTGATTATGGGCCAATATATTGTTCTCATTTCAGTTTAATAGATAAAGAAAATCTCCCACTGAATGGTTAAGTAATTCATCTCCTCAACCATAAAGGGTGCAGAGCGCAACTATCGGATATGTTTCATTTAAAATTTATACCAAAATGAAAATTAAATAGTTATTTAAAAAACAAAATAAAAACCACTCAAGCCCCATTACTAAATAATATTTATATCAATATAAAATACATTTAATGTGCACTGTTCGTTTTTTCTGGGCTCAATAAATGGTATTTTATGATTTAAAACTTGTGATAAATGTTGGTGGAAATATCCAGTGTATCCAAACAGGCTATCATGTCTTTTTCAAAAGGCCTTGTCCCACAAACTAGAATGAAAACATCCAGAATAGTAGTCAAAGTCATGGTTAATGCATCCACTCCTATTCTACTGTGTATAACTTTATCCCCATACTTGTAGTTTGTTTCACCAGAGTCCTGAAAAAAAAAAGATGAATTAACCCTTAGAATGCTGGGTAAATTTCTCAAAATAGATTGTTTGTCATCTGTTTTTCAAAACCTAAAATATCAGCATTATTTTGTTGAGGAAAAATGCTCAGAGAAGCAAACAGGTAAGTTCACAGGCCAGCACTGGATCTAACCTGTTTGCATAAGCATGAAGTCGGTTCCAGCACTAAAAGGGTCAACCAAAATATGTAGCATTACAAAATGTATCAATCCTTTCTCCACTTAAATCCAAAAACAGATTAAAAAGTGTGTGAAATAATGTTTTTTTGTGGCATATTGTAGAAAATTATTTTTGATAAAAGGAGAAACTGCTCAATGAGTTATCTCCACTGATCTTTTTGTTTTTGTATGGTGTTGAGCAACCTATTGATAATCTTTCGGTTATGTAACAGCTTTTCTGGATCCATCCATAAGATTTACAGTTGTTTCCCCGAACAACCGTTTCCCTGCGGTTGATTTATAGAGTAATCGAGGAGTCGTTTCCCTGCAATCATTTTATATAGTATTTATTATATATACTGCTTAATCAGACATCATTAAAGTACATAACTGGTACCGAAAGATGTGTTTCGTGTTTGTTGACACATAATTATGCTAGATGTCATATTAATAACCAGGATTCTAATTGGATCAGTCGGCAAATTAAAACATAAAGGGATTATTTTAATTAATATCTATCTTGAAAAAAACCCCAAATGAATGGTGTTGAATTCTTAATCAGACACCTTTAACGTACATGAATGGTGAAGGGAACCTAATTAACTTAATTGCTATATTAATATTTTACTAAATAAATCAACTGCGGGGAAACGACCCTCCGCTACTATATAAAATGATTGCGGGTAAACGACTCCTCAATTACTATTTAAATCAACTGCATGGAAATGGTCGTTCGGGGAAACGACCGTCACCCATCCATAATACAGTCAAAGTTGTGTTAAGAGGCCAGCCTATGGGACAGAGTAAATTGGCTGTTTAAGACAGGTTGGCTGCTTAACACAAATTGATTTACACTATAAATCTAACAATGGGACTTTCTGTAGTGGCTGTTTAAGGCAGGTTGGCTGCTTAAAAGGGTGGCTGCTTAACACAAGTTAGACTGTATACAATTCTATTAAAACAAGACTTTCAGATAGGGTTAAAAAGAAAAGAAAAAAAAAGAGTCTTATGTTCATTTCTGCAGAAAATATATGTATTACTCCATTCCTTTATTACTGTTCATGGAACAGCCAATAAGGAATCAGGAAATTCTCATATTAGAATCAAAGAACAGTCAGAACCCCTTCATGATTTTTCACGAAACAGTAAGTTTCCAACAGTCTAAAAAAGCAAAAATTGGTCCAGAACTGGCAAAACAAACAAATTCCTGGTTTCTGATGCCAAGTATCTCTCAGATATATCAGCCTCTATGCCAATGTAGATGCATTCAGAACGATAAATTACTGAGATAATGTTACATATGTGACGTCATGAAATATGATGGAACACAACATTCTCTCCTTGTTTTCTGTCAAATTACAATGATTTTTTTATTCTTTTTTTTATTTTTTATTATGCATGGATAAGTCTTATCAAATAAAGCCATACCTGACTTAGATAATAAGTTACAGAAAAGTTCCAGAAACGGGACCAATCATCTAATTCGGTTTTCAGCAGGATTTCGTCATATTTCCTACAACCATAGAGTAACTCTATGTAAGTGTCGTCAGAATCATTATTCAGGATATGTTGTATGACCTGACACATGGGAGCTATTCCTGTCCCCACACATAACATCACCACTCGTCTATACTAGGGAAAATACAAAATTGGTATTTTAAACATTTAGTGAGTGTTCTTTACAAAAGATAAATGTGGTAAAACAGGATTAACATAAAGTTAACAGTTAACCCTTTACCAAACGCCAAATATTAGACTGTTTTTTTAAAGTGTTTGCAGACAACATTTCAAAATGTGATGAAATTGAAAAAGAATCTTATGATAGGGCAGAAAGCATTGTAGAAAAAGGAGAAATTACTCGGTAAGAGCAATTTATCCTTTTCCCACAATGTTTTCAAGAGTCCTCTGCAACAAACTGGTCAGAAGTGGTTATTGTTTGGTAATGGGTTATAAAACATTATAATGGAAGCAAAGGGGTCTCAGTTATCCTTGGGTCAATATTATACTATCCCCAAGATAACTAGAAACCCCTATGAATGGAAGTAGTTTCTGAGTTTGATGCTTAAAGGGTCATTGCAGAACATAACACTTTAATTCTTAGCGACAAAATTAGAATGTGATTATACAGTTAGTTCCTATTTATCAGCTTAAACACAGCTTAAACACAGGTGTCAATTTCATTTGCCAAATGAAGTGTACTATTGTAGTTGTGTGACTTCTATGGAAATATCCCAACCTAGAATGTTATCGGAAACTCACTTTATTTGGCGTGTATTGCCAATCTCCACATGGACCCCTCATTTCAATTTCCCAGCCAACATCCCAGGTTCTTACATATTCTGACATCTTCCCTTCATCATATAGCTTTTTATTTATTTTTTTAATTATTTTGGAATCTTGATAAATAGTACATTGAGAGTCATTCCAACATATCTTAGTTTTTGTATTGCAATCTTAGTATTTATACCATAGATGCAAATATTGACTTCTTCTTTTTAAGATATTTGAATGCAGAAAACAGTTTTACAGTTTCATACAACTCACAATAGAAAATTCCAAACCAATGAAGAACAGTAATCACCATAGACCACTAAGACAATTCTTTTTGTTCAGGTTTATGACAACCTAAAGGACCTCTATGGCTGAGTGTTCAGAGTCCAGAACTTGAAATCACATAGGACCCATCCAAATCTTCAGCATAGGATCAAATCGTGGTGACAGCATTTTTACTTTCATTAGAGATACTCTCTTGGTTGATTTACCAAATGACTATGGTTCCATTTAGCCTGATCACCCCTTGTTTGGAGTTTCCTCCATACATTGCAACATAACTGAAATACTGTTGATGTGATGTAAAACCGTAATTTAGAACAATGACCTAAAACAGTAAACAGTTGTCAATCTGTGCATAACAGCCATTGAGGCTGTAACACCAGTGCTTGTTTTACACAAATTTTACTGTATATAGTTTAACTTGAGGCTAGAATGTTATCGGAAACTCACTTTATTTGGAGTGTATCGCCAATCTCCACATGGACCCCTCATTTCAATTTCCCAGCCAACATCCCAGGTTCTTACATATTCTGACATCTTCCCTTCATCATATAGCTGTCAAGGATATAAACAAAAAACTTGAACTTTGCTTTAGGGGAAACTTGCAATTGAAAATTTTGTTTATTCTTTAACACATAACACTAGGCAAGCTTGCTGCATTTGTGTTTGGAAACCATTGCTACAAAAATGTGTTTTTCTTCTTTTCCTTTTTATTTCATGAGTACTCTCCTATGAAATTTCATCGTATGCCTTACTTTTTAATGCTATCTAGATCTTCAGAGCCTTTTTTAAAATTATCCCTCTAGTTGTTTGCTCATCATGTATTTTCATTTGAATGTCTGGAAAACAATAAGCAATGATTCCATAGAGGCCTAATATTCCTTCACTTGAAAATTGTGTTTTGTGGGAGAATGAAAAGTAGAGGCAGGCCCATAGCAAGGGTTCAGTGCAAGGCTATAGTTAGTGCTTCATAAACATGAAGCACTAACTATAGCCTTGCACTGAGCCCTAAATAGATATGTATTGAAATATTGACCAGTTTTTACAATATCCTCCCCAGTAAAAAGTGATCTTCAAGACTTCTATGCAAGATCATAGCAAGACCTTGGCTTTTGAAAAGTTTGTTTTATTTTTATTAGACACTCGCACAAATATCTGGAGAGTTCAATATGAAACTAATGCAAATCCTTCATAAAAAGTTGAATAACCTGCAATATTCTCAAAATGAACTGTCAATATTTCCAAGAACACAGCAAAATCCGAAATGGACCATTGGGTTTCATTTCATTTCCCTTATTTATCTTTGTCCTATAATGTTTCCAAGCAAGTGATCTCATAAAGTACAGTGTCAAAGGTAGAAAATGCTCCCTCGTATTGAATAATTTTCAGTCTTTTATCATTATCATTACAACCTATTGCACAATGAAAATGCAGTTCCTTAAGTCTTATGATTGCCAGGTGTTGTTTTCAATTTTGACAATATATCAAAATCCGTGCAAGTTTACAGACACTTCACCTCTCCAAGATATCTTATTAAGTACACAAGTCTAGGTACCTTTATCATGAGTTCAAAACATGACTCAGTTGACACATCGGATATGGGTGTATACTGTCTGGTAACTGTTTCTCCATTCACACGACCCCTTTAAAAAACAGAGACAAACATGTTATCATATAGGCTTAATTCTAAGGCTGGTAAAATGGTTACAGTTTTAGCAATGACTTTGCCTAGGATCTACTTTCGATCCCAGCCCACCCATGATCAAATAACATAGACACCTTCATGATAAAAACATTTTTAACCCATTACCAAACAATAACGACATTTAACCACTTTGTTCAAATGACCTTGGAAAAAATTGTTGGAAAAGGAGATAGTGCCCTATCAGAAGGTTATTTTCCAATTTCATCACATTTTGAAATGTTGTCAGCAAACTCTTTTAATTTTGGACAGTCAGAAATTTGGTATTTGGTAAAGGGTTAAGCAACTTTGATGAAAATTGGGTCAATATTGTGACCACTAGACCATTTACATAAATATGATAATCGAAAACAAAGCTATAGGTGGCTGATGAAGGGCAATCAAATTATAACAAAAGCTCACCCTGGCAAAAACTTGGAAATAACATTGTACAGTACAATACTAGCAAGGCAATGGATAGGTGAATTGAGCTTTGATTTATCTGATCTTTTTAAATCTCCTTAAAACTGTATATAACTCAAATTAAATTAACCAACCTTATAAGGATGTGTTGACCAACATCTAGCCCTAATGTACAGCCATATGGTAACTGAAATCTATATCTATTGGTGTCTTTGGTCTCTTTAGTGATACGCTCAATCTTAAACTTACAATATTCTGTTGGACTTAATTGAGGAACATTTACCTGAAATATAAATAGAGACATGGACAGCTTGTAAATGTTTCCATACCGTATGCTGAGGCTTCAGTGCAAGAGCTTGAATGGTGTTTAACGCTGTATCAATAAATTTTCAGTGATGTTACGGCATTCCTGGATCAACCAGTACTAGGCTAGGGCTCTGAAGTGAATTGCCAAAGGACGCTCCCATAAAACCAGAGGAACAAATGGGGTTCAATCCTGGAACCCCAAAGTTCTTGCCACCTTAACCACTGGGCCATGCAGGACCCTTCCAGTGCAAGGAAATAGTTAGCCATTTACAAAAATGAAGGACTAACAATAATCTTGCACCAATTTCATGGGGAGTGTAATGTCAATATTAACTAAACAGATTAACCAGACACATCACTTTAAGTTGTTGGAAGGGCACTCATATGGTAAGCAGAATTCGCCTCCATTGTCTAGCTGCATTTTTATCTCCCCATGGTTACATTGGCGCAAAATGTACACAGGCCTTGAGAATAGTAACAAACTATCCGAAATAATTAAGTAGAGTTTGAATGAGGTCCAGCTTATGTAGGCTTACATATGTTTCTTACTTAGTATTAAAAGCCATGTACTTAACATGTTATCTATTACATTACTGATTGTCATAGACTGAATTTTCCCATTGTCTGAAAAACCATAATCCCATTTCATAGGTTAAAACAGGTGAACTTCTTCTTTTCAAATGTGACAGCATGCAAAATAGAATTCACAAAAAATTCCTGCTGATTCAAGTTTTTGAAGTTGAATCGGAGATGAATTAAATCATGCAAATGTGGCAATCAATAATTCTCTATTCTTTTTCATACACCAAACATTTATATGAAAAAAAAAGGTACAAGATTCTACAAAAGAGAAAAATCACTTCTAAAAATGTTTTGGAACTGTAATAAAAAAGAAATTTCATCGTAAATTAGTAAACAGTGTGGAATTACATGCACTTCATTTTAAGACTAGTTCACTCCTTTCTTATTTCAACGTAAACCGACGAGCATTCATGCATTATTCCATGCTTTTCACAGACTGATGTAGGATGGAATATCCACATTTAATCCATATAAACTGTTTTTATTGCAATATACAGCCAAGGACTGCAGAAACCATGGTGATTTATTGCTTTTGTGCATATTTTTGTTTTGTTTCAGTACTCCCTTTTATTTGATTTAGCAAATAATTCAGAGAGGTCTGTTAAAAAATTACCCCCAAAACAGAGAGAAGTTTACATACTGTGTTTATATCACCATCCACATTGTGCTTTTCTCCATTTCGAATCCTCTTGCACTCTCTGGCCCATATCTTCATCTCTTCATCATAAATATCATAGACACAGGGAATGCATCCTTGTCCACAACAATCAGAATCAAGTGGTTTTAATGGTTCAGGAGGAGGTTCCATTAGTCTGTCCATAATACACCACTATTGATGCGTAATCAATGCTCACTTGCCTCTCAAAAAGAATGGCTTAATGTTAGGACAATGTTCACTTGTATTTCAAATATAATAATTTTAATAAAAAAACTTACACAAATGTTCATTAACAGGAAAATTTACTATAAAAGATTCAAGCACAATCGAAATCCACTCTGTCTTACAAAGTTGTACTGGAAATGTCATGTACATGTAATTAGTATATATGTGAAATTATTTTAAAGCCAAATACCAGACCAACCTTATTATTTAAATAGAATAAAAAAGTAAAAGTAAGAAGGTTGTTGACAAGCATTCAGCTTTTCACTTGAATGTAAATATGACTCTGCTACAATTCTCCAGGATTGTCTTTATTCACAGGATGAGGTTTTGACATGGATTGCGGCATGCCCATAGTTAAACACGTCCACCAGGAGTAGCCATCTTGAATCACACGCTTGGATGCATCGCTGTTACCATTACAGCCCTGTCTTGTAGGGTTGTTTACTGTATAGGACGAGTCATGTTTTCTCTTTGTTCCTTGTCTCTCAGTGCCTAAAGAAGTCAAGAGTTATGATATAGTGATGTATTTGGGGCTGATGTACATAATATATTATTAAAAAGATATTTCAAGAAACAGGTCAACTTTTGGCACAGGAGTCTAGAATTACCATAGGTGCCAATAGTATGTATAGTGGTGGCACCTATGATAAGAACAAAACCCTGAGACCTAGGGCTATTTTGAGGGTTATCATTTGAATTGTCTTGACAGCATAATAGGAATCTAGGATTCTTAAAGAGTAAAAAGAATGTACTCTTTGGAATATGCATTGCACTCTAAACCAGTTTTCTGAGAAGATCATCTAAATATATCATGCAGTGCTTTTTTACGTTATATAACAGACTTCCATAAAAGGTCGCTTCCCAATTAAAACTTTCTTTAAAATCATGCAGTTTTCCCAAAAAATCAAAGTCATACCAGCTTTTAGGCTTCCCAATTTAGCAATTTCAGCGATAACATTTCCCAAAATTCAACAGGCTTGGGCCTCTTCTCATTTCATAGAAAAAAAGCCCTGGGGTGCCAATAGTATGTACATGTATAGTGGTGGCACCTATGATAAGAACCGAACCCTGGGCTATTTTTAGGGTTATCATTCGAATCGTCTTGACAGCATACTAAAAAGAATTTACTATTGAATATGCATTGCCCTCTAATCAAGATTTCTGAGAAGATCATCAAAATATAACATTTAAACTTTTCCAAACAGTCCTCCTGGTGACATACATTAAAAACCGATTGGCTAACACCCCTTTTTATCAAAATGTCATAGAAGCAACCTTGTCTCCCTCCTGTTTATTTATCAAACCATATTGATTTGATGTCACACTGTGGTAGGCATAGTATGTATGTTAACATGTACAAGTAATAAAACTTCATACTTCTGTTTGTTATTTTAACTCTCTGTTGCATTCTTTATTAATGCAAGTTTTGCTCAGGAGACATTTCATGTCTTTGCGGCAGATGATTAATTGATAACTATCGGACAACATGAGACATTCTTATCATGAAAAAGTTCACCTTTAATCACAATAAATTCAATTTATATATAAAATGTGTCATTTCATGAAAGATGTTTTCCCTTCTTTAAATATGTTAAAGTTGTTTGCTGCAATAGACTAAATTGTTCAAACACAGAAAAATGTGCTTACCCATTCCCTAATAAATAGGAAAAAATGACTGGACAAAAATAGCACAAACAAAATGCATTTATTTTTTTATATTGTGCAGGAACCATTTCGATAAATGAGTACAATGATGATTTGGAGCAATTTTCAAACTGATTAAAATAAGTGGTGATTTGATGGCAACAATTCCATTTTGCTTTAAGTAAGAATCCTCCAGGCTTGTAAGTTGTAAAAACTTGCTTCTCAATCAATGTAAAATAAAAATAAAACAAAAGCTGAAACTTATTAAACGCACTTTGGCAATGCAAGAAAATGGCAATACCATCGAATTTCTCATTTTTTTTAAAAAGTTTCTAAACCCTTCTCTACCAAATACGTATAGAAGAGTCTTTAAAAAGAATTGGCAATGAATATAAGACACAGAATAACATTTCTTATTTTTGTGTCCGAATATAAAATCATCCGAGTACTAGTATAATTGTGTCAGTCACGGCAGTCCGTACGCTAAAAGGCAAA
This sequence comes from Cerastoderma edule, assembly GCA_947846245.1. Lineage (NCBI taxonomy): Eukaryota > Metazoa > Mollusca > Bivalvia > Cardiida > Cardiidae > Cerastoderma > Cerastoderma edule. Next base: position 49,788,675 of record OX401405.1, read on the forward strand.
ATTCTACACTGTAAAAGTGGTAATAAATCTTGATATTTACCACAACAACTTGCTCCTTCCATGGAATTATAAGCTGACATAGTTATATTTATGGAGTTCTACCCATGTCGTTAGTAGCAAGGTTTTTAATTATTGAAATTGTTGTTTATCTAATCTACTTTTACATGATTTCGCGAAACACCGAGTTTTCAACGTTTTTACCGTATTAGACCGAAGCTTGTCAAAGACTTATTGGATGAATGAGCCCAAGTCAATTCGTTGCTGGTAATTGCAGTTTCCGATGAAAGGAACATTGACACAATATGAAATCAGATGAGTTATCGTTGGGTATAACTATTCCTACTTTTGTCTCTACTGGTTAATCAATCAATTCAAGCAATGTTTACTAACGGTGCAATTTAAAATTGTTCTTAATTGTTAAAATACGCTGTGTGTATAGTACTAATATAGCAGGCCGAGTTCACCCGGCCGAGTTACCACACGGCCGAGTAAACCCACAAGCCGAGTTGGAAACAGGCCGAGTTAACCCTACACCATCAATCAGTTACTTCGTATTTAGACATTTTGAAGCAAGTGTATTAAAAAAAATAAGAACCTTGATATATGGCATCAAGTATTCCTTTTACCACAATGGCTAAAGCTTTGTTTATTCGTATAGTGTGCAAACTCATGGGCAAAAAAATCCCACTTTCTCACCAGTTCATGGGTTTTTAAGCTAATGTAGTTTTTCACATACTAGCTGTTGCATTAGTCTGTAACGGTCACTAAGCCAATAATGGGCTGCTGGATGAGTAAAAGTAAATTAAAATGATACATGGCGAAATGCTGGCCTTTTGCTTGCATTAGAGGAAGATAATTAGCGGACATCATGAGTGGATATTGATATCCAGTGCCACTCAAATTTGCATCATCTTTTAGATTTATGGTTCTTCGATTCTTCGATTCTAAGTCCAATGGACTGTATTGGACGCCAAGTGTTTTCGAAGTGTCACTCAAGGTGATTCAATTGTCTTCAGTGTAATAGTTCTGTGTAAAAGTGTGTGCTGAGAATAACATAATAAACAATGCATTACAAATTAAAATTATTTTTAAAAAAATTGGCTATTTGCCTTATGTACTTTGCCAGTAGTACATTGCATGTTTTTTTTGTCTTGTTGGGGAGTGTCAGTCTGTTCATCCTGTTGTCTGTCGAGTAAAGTTTCCAATGTGAGATCCAGGCATCCTGTTTGTCTCCACATATCACGACGAAATTCTTCTCTGGCCTCGCTATACAGAAAGCATTGCAACAGGAAATTCTCTACTGTCTCCTTTTCTCCACATTTGCATTTATGGATAATTAAGCATTTATTCGAAAAATATTGATATAACACACTGAGAGAAATTAAGCATTATTGAGTGTAAATATTGTAAGTATAATCTTAGCGAAATACAACAGATAAAAACATTATCAACCAATAGAGATGTCCCATCTTAATTCATGAAAATATAAAGTGAATCGTTTTTGTTGTAAAATTATGAAGTTACTACAAAATGTGACGAAAATAAAATGATCGAAACAATAAAATAGACTTGTTGACCTGCCAATTTTGAAAAAATCCGATTGCGCAAACGCTTTTTGCTTAATCTCCTATTTCAAATATTGATATTAGCAAGTTTCTATTGACATTAAATAATTCAAAGTTGAAACGGCGGATAACAGTTCAAATAGTGTAGCAACGATCAGCCTAGCAACTATTTTCACTCAAAGTGATCAGTCGCATATTATATCGCTCTTCAAAACTATCGAATTATTCATTTCATTTCACAACAAAACGCCAAGAAGTATCAGTATTCAGTTCATAAAGCATGTAGGTTCGTTGTTGAATTTTCATAGGTTATGTACATTTTGATGACCATTGTAAATAATTGAGATATTTCTCATCTAGGCCCTTTTCAACGAATTGAAGTGAAATGTATTCTGTTTTTCGTCTACATTTTGAGACTTGAATCCCTAGTTCATAAAGAAACCCACTAAGTGTTAATTTTAATCGGCTGTTTATCAACGCATGAGATCATGCCTTTATGTAGGTTACACATGTTTGATCATGGTGGTATTATGTGGATTCTTTGGAGAAAAATAAAACTTGATACCTCATAAACTTTACAATTGTGTGCCCGACATTTACAATTTTTGCCTTCATACATCATTACATTCCTCTAAATTAAAGCGTTAAATTTCAGTTTATAAGTAGTAATGGTTATGATCAATCCATCATTAATCTTAAGATTTACATCGCATGGAAAATGATGTTGAACGTTTTCAATATGATTTAAACCAACAAAACTCAAAACAAATACCAAATTATCGAACAGATTTGGTTGATGATAGATATGTAATAAAATGAAGTAGAAATCTATCTAGTTTTTCTAAGAACAGCCATTTATACCACGAATTCAAGAAGTTAAGAATAAAGCATTTACAACGTTTGTAGTCTGCACCTCAAATATCATATGCTTAATCAGTATGGGATTCATATTTTAAACAAAAAAAGTTATTACTAGGAAAAGGTCCAGCGTAGTTGAGCACAATTTGTATCGAGTATCTTCTCGTACAAACATAGTGTGACATTCATACTAAAAGGCCTGGAATTGCCTCCTCTAGACCGTCGAAGAAAATCTAAAAGAATTTAAGATTTACAGCCATCTACAAAGCAGTGAACAACACAATTCCGGTTGATATCCCAAATTATGAAAATCTAATTATTCGCCAAGATACTAGATCACATTTTAAAGCATATTTAGAAATTTTGGAAAATTACAAACAATACAAAAGCAGCTTCATACTCAAAACCATCAGAGACTGGAATGTCATCACTCCAGACCTGGTGACGACCCTATCTGCAGACGTTTACAAAAAACACTCTAGATACTGCTTTTAACCATTTTATTAATGTCACTTGCCCGAGATGTGATAGACCTGGGCAATACACCTAATCTTTAAAAGAAATAGTAAATGTCTCAATACCGGTCATTGTTGGAAGACTTAATTGACTTTTGATGCGTATGTCTTTGCACGCGCAAATAGAAAAAAAGAAGAGTGGAAAAAAGGAGCATGTTAAGCAAATCAGAGGAATTTAATGAATGCCAATCACTCAATGTTTATTGGCTAAAACCGAACACGAATTATCTTAATATTCTGTTTTTAGAACGAAGAGCTTGCTTGAGGACATGGAACACTAACTAGGGCCTTCTTTTTTTTAAAATAGGAAGAGTTGGAAATAAAAACGTCGGTGTCATTTTAAATTCCATGGAAAATTGCATGGCTTTTAAAAATCAAAATAGGAAGGTGCCTTTAATTGCCTCTGTTTTGAAACGAAAGAAAGCCTAGCTTACACGATTATATAAACGGTCAAACCTTTGCATGGATAGGCCTAACACTGCTAATGAATACAAACATAAAAAATTCAGTTATGGTTTAATCAAGTTTACACTCCTGATAAAAAGTGCAAGTGAAACAGATTAAACGTGATCTATCCACAGAGATGCCTGTTCTTCATAACAAAAATGTGAATCATTCGTAATATAATATTATGAAGTTACCACGAAATGTGACGAAAATAAAACGAGCGAAACGAGCGAAAGCAAAAATAGACTTGTTTGCCTGCATTCTTAAAAACTCCGATCGCGTAAACGCTTTTTTCGAAAGCTACGCATTAAAATACAATTTTAGCAATCTTCTATTGACATTGAACAATGCAAAGTTAAAAAGGCGGGTAACAGTTCAAACAATGTGTAGCAACGATCTGCCTAGCAACTATTTTCACTCAAAGTGATCAGTCGCATTTTATATCGCTCTTCAAAACTATTGAATTATTCATTTCATATCGTGTTATAACGTAAAGAAGTATCCAGAACATAAAGTAAGCAGGTTTGTTGTTGAATTCACATGGATAATGTGCATCCTTATCAAAGCAGTTATTTGTTTAACAAAATATCTTTACCGATTTTTCATAGGAAAGCCTTGACATTTATAACACAACCCGTGACGGATTCAATTTCCTTTTTTCTGTGTCTTTTTCAGAAGAATCATCACATTGTTAACTCACCACTTTCTTTTCAGAATTTATGTTTGCAATGTCAATCGCCCTTTTTTTAGAAAAAAATTGTAACGTGTTAAAAAATAGTATTTTAGACTTACTTAAGCAGAGTATTGTAAAACAATGCGAATTATTTTCTTCTCTTCGCTGTGTCTCAGTTAAGTATTATCAAATGATTCAGCGACATCTTTACACCTGCCGAATTATCAAAACATGTCCGCCTTCTTTGTGATAAAAAATGTTTCTTTTAATTCTGGTTGAAAGAATGTTTAGCTGAACTCTAGATTTCTTCCTCGAATCTATCTGTGTTCACGATCAAATCATGCCTTTGCCTCAGCTAAATATGTTAGATTGAAGTGTAATTGTTGTTATCGATGGTGATACTAAGATTTACGACATTTATTTGATTATAAATGGAATAAAGTGTTGAACATTATGTTTTTTCACCATAATTTAAGGCGAAAAGAAGCACCAAACAGGTTTTGAACAAATAACCAAAACGCGATCAGTTTTCTCAGTTTTAATAAAATGCAGTGATAGTTATAGTGGTAGTATGCACGTTTTTAGGGAGGTTTTGTTCTAAATAATCGTTGACAACCGCAATTTTGCTAATCATAGCGACTATTTATTATAAATGCAGTGATGATTTTTGGCCCAAAAAATCTCATAAAATTTCCCAAAAACTCATTACTTTCATTCATTTTAATAAATTTTTTCCATAAAATAAACCATTGATTTTTAAGTTTTGGTATAAAAATCCCATTAATTTAATTTAGAAAAAATCACTGTACATGCAGCGGCTGAATCGTGGTGTTAACTCAGTGAAACATTTGTGGCTGATTTGATGTTATATGATAAAATACTGTTCTTCCTACACGATCTACAATGTACATGATAGGCGAATGTATCTTTAGCATGTCGGACTAACATGATTAAGCAATTCCTCATTTGCAAATTACATACAGAGGGGGCACGGGGTCACATATCCAATGTTTACGATATTACTACAAAAACAGGGGAACACACAGTTTAATTTTGCTTAGAGTGCCATATTGTAAAAGTAAAAACCCCGCAATTAGCATTGATGGCGGTGTAACAAACCGAGCAAATAAACTTCTTAAAGACACAGGTACATCCGATCCGTGAGAAATACTATCTTGTTATATTTCTGCGTTTTCTCTTTAACAGTCCGTTATGTTCTCAAATTTGCATTATCGTAAAACAAACATTACATTACTCCCACCTCCGAGAAGACTCGTCATGTGGCTTGGTCTGTAAGAAATACATAAGAAAGGCAACTGTGATGCAGTTGTAGAGCGTTGCCGGGGATAACCCACAATTCGGCGCGAGTACTGGTGCAGTATCCAGGAAGCAGACATCGTGAGTGAATTCAATAAGCTTCAAGCTTCCGTCACAATCGATGTGAAATAAATACGTTTAAACGAAAGGAAACTCTTATAGTAGAAGTCTTCAACACATCGATCTCGGCCACCAATGTAACGAACCGAGCAGATAACCACTTTTTAAACACTCACAATAATGTGCCTGCATGTACCAATACGTTAGGTTCTCAAATTTGCATGAACGTTCGTTGCAAAATCATCGTCTTACGGCTGTTTTTTTTTTTATAAAAATAAAAATTACGCATCCCGTCCACACAACTTCCATGCCAACGTTATATTTCTATATAGGTCTGTGCGTCTGAGCACTAAATATCATACTATGCAGACTTAGGGCTGGGACGGGTACTCGAGTACTCGGGCACGGGCCGGGCACATGCCACTACCCTTTATCCGACGTTATTTTTACCTGGGTTAAAAATCCACATAAATGTGTGAATAAGCACTCATTGACAAGTGAATCAGACGTTTCTTTATCCCAAATAGCAATCAATTATCCCCCAAACAATTTCTCAACATGTGTACATATATGTAACACGCACTTTTCTCTCCAACTTGAAGGCTGCTCGTCAGCAATCCAAACTACCAATATTTTTTTTTGTTCCGATCATTGCATTAAGTCACAAGTGCCCGGAAGCGTTACTTGCTGTCATTCTACATTTGTACGGTAATCTAAGGGAGGGAAATGAATGGATCTAAGGAAGAACAATATCGGCTCAAGTACCCGGGTACCCGCGGGTATTATCCCCTCGGGGACCCGGGTAGTAAATTGTTACCCGTCCCAACTCTATGCAGAATAAATACATTTTTTCAAAACGTTTTACACGTTTGTTTTAACAACAGTTTTTGAGCTAGATTGTAACATGGCTCAAAACATTCCATTATCAATGCTTATAGAACTTCGGAGGATGCAAGTGCAGTCAGAACACAACGTTGTTGGAAAACATTACAATTGCCATTTGGTAGGCATTGATTGCGTTATATTCATCCAACCCTAAAGGCGTTTAACACACAGGGCTTTCCCCGTGAATATTTTTGCGAGATCTAAAGGAATTCACACGAAAACATTAAGCCCGTTTTAGACACACTGACTACGAAGCATTAGGAATACCATTTGGATACCAAGACATTGCAAACAATAAAGACCCCCAGCAAACGATGCCTTCATAAAATGATTTTAATGATTTACAAGTATGCCAGCGCAGTCTGGAACGTTCATAAATTAGACTGAACACAATATTATCATTAATCAAAATGTATCACTTGATTTTTTTTTATTTAGTATATATCATGTAACTGTTTAATTCATTTGTCATGATTAGTTTAATTTACAATAGCATATAATATGTTTAACGTTTTATTTATCATTATCCGTTATCATCTGAAGAGGATTAAATCAAAATAAGTTTTACGATTAACTTCTTGGGCGCAACTTGAAATTAGACGGCTTTACAATTTGTCGTTTTCATCCGTGTCCTTTAGGCGCAAAGTAAAACAGGAACACACACTTTTTTTAAAATGAATTAAAGCGTCGAACGATCGGGAGGAATTACCGACAGCGTACAGTTCTAAACTCATAGCAACAATCTGCCTAGCAACTCTTTACACAAACGTGAACAGTCGCATTCAAAAACGCTCTTCAAAATATTTTACAAAAAGCACATTTTATACCAATTTCAATCGCCGAGGTTTATAGTAAGTGATCATGATCCTTTTTTACTGTTAGAGATGTATTTTTTACGATAAATTTACGCATTTGACGCAGCTAAATTTGAGTTTTTCAGCGGGAATGGTTTTGAATTTCTTGATGTTTTTATTTGAATAGAATCGCTACCGATATTTTATGATCTTTCTAAATTTTATACAAGGAGTTCCTATATAGAATTATTGCGTTTATCACTACACAGTTGATTTCCTTCAAATGTTGTTATCGGTAATTAACAGTCCAGTTGCTCTGTCTGACACTTACGAGAGTTAACCTTGGTGTTTGTTGTAGCTGATTGACATAAACATTGGATCATTAAGATTATCTTAGTTCATTCAGCAGGCCTACATGGCATATTCTTCTTATATACCAGGGGCTTATAAAAGGCACCATCTTAATTGGAAGTTTTGTTCTTAATTTCATGAAGATTTCCCAAAAATTCAAAGTCATACCAACTTTTTGGTTTCCCAATTCAGCTATGAGACTTCCAAAATGCAACAGGCTTTGGCCTCTTTCCAATTAAAGGAAAAAAAGCTCTGGCATTGTCTGATTTTTTTAAGATGAAATATCTGCAGTGAATAAAAGGACATCATAGATCTATTAAGTTACAGAAAAACAAGTTTATTGATACACTTCACATCTCCATTCTAAAATTAAAAACTGTGCTATGGCACATTGACATTAAAGCTTCAGTAAACCATTCAAACTATTAATTTTGTAAACAATGATCTTTTATTTCTATCCTACAAAATAATTTAAATGGGTAAGAGAGTCTATGACAAAGATCACAAAGCAGAGACAATATGGCAGAGATTGTCTGTTTCTTTAAGGTCTCCGTTAAAAGAATTTGAAAATAGTTAGAAGATTTCATGTGTCTAATCTTAAGTAATGATTAAAAGGCAAGAAAGTAGTAAACTGAAACATATTGAAATCATAGAAATGTTCTTTTTTGAAGAATGACCACTAGTTGCTTCTTAGAAACTTACCCTCCAAAGTTTAATGTTGAATACCCATAATCCGTCATTTTGAAATTCTTTCTTTTATCAGATTTCTTTGGTTGTTCTTGGTATAGATTGATGGGTGCCGAAACTATTTGCTTTACAATGAATAGTTCCGGCCATGCCCCATGTATACCAAGAAGGACGGAATAAATCTGATGGAAGAATTGGTTTCGAAATGGCGGATTATGGGTATTCTACCTTATTTCAGTCCATACTGTAATACACCATTAATTTATTTATGTAGATCTAGAGCTAAAAAACCTTGAACTTCGCCAAAAGCATATTTAAAAAAAAAGGTTCAATTTGTTGACAGTTAAGCCAAAACATGAACTTTTACCTGCTTTATCACCATTACACAATATATTATTAAAAATAAAAAAAAAATCAGATGACATATCTAGTTTACTGTATACATAAAGAAGCTAACAATATTCTCTCTTGTTATAAATCAATTGAGATTTTGTTAACAGTTTCCCAAATAATTGTAGTCAACATACATTTAATTAGTAAATGCATCTTTTTTTCAGGAATCATGGCTACGAACAAAGAAGTTTTACATGCAGTGAGAGAAGTACAGATGTACAATCTCCAACTATACAAATACTTGACAACTGGACTCCTAGAGAACTCCCTATTGCCACAGGTTATGGTTGAGTTTGATGTGAGTAAATAAATAAATATCAACATTTTAACCTTTTATTCAACCTATAATGATGAACTCTGTACTATCTCGTAACTATCATTATGAAACATGTAATTCAACTAAATGATTGCATGAGCATGATGAGAGCCTTTCCTAGTCTTTGTGATTTACAAAAATCTTACTAAGTGTCATTTCATCTATGAAGGGACTTCTATCAAGAAGAGTTAAACCTTTACCAAACACAAAGTTTTTGACTGTCCCAAATTGAAAGACTTTGCAGACGACATTTCAAATTTCATTCCAGTATAGGTTATATGATCCTACAACATCGTAACTTATTTTACAGGAATACAAAAGATTCAGAATGGAGTTTTTTACCCGGATTGACGACCCTAATATCCCGATTGTGAAAAAACAGGAAGCACAGATGAATGTCTTCATGGCAGATGTGAGGAAGAATGACAAACTGAGACGAGGAGTAACCAATATTCAGAGATCTCTGGTGGCACAGTGTAATCTGGGCCAGCCGGTACCAATGATGGATGGAAATATGGTAAGTTTATCAGACTTTCCGATACTCTGAGAGCCCCAGTAGGACCAAACTAAATACTTTCTTCTTTGTCTATGTAAGAATCTGTCAGACTAAAGAGGGTCTGTCAGACCTCAGCAATTTCAATCAGTCAAGGGCCTAGGGCCTACAAAGTTTCGTGAAGTCTGGTTAATTCTTGTTCTGACCGAATTGATATCTTCAATACAACTTTCAGCCAATTCAACCCGATCCCCCATATTAATGGAGCATTGTGACACGTCCACATGCGGAAGCAAAATCAGATGACAATCAAAAGCATATGAATTAGAAATTTAAATTCATGATATTGAGTAGAAACCATTTTAAGAAACGACTGCAACCAAAGGATAAATTGCTCATTGAGCTTTCTGACACAGATGAGATGGTATATAGAAATGTGTTTTTGTCTATTGTTTTTTCAATATATTGACTAACAAAGGAATGACATTGAATATAAGAAAAGGACATATATGTATTGTCAAACTAGATCTGTAATTATAATATATTATAACAGTACTTTATAATATTGCCTAATCTGCATTTAAAGACAGTTGAAAGATGAACATTCTAATGGACCATATACATGTATTCTTACACCTTAAGTAACTGCAATATTAATTCTTAGGGCTGAAATGTGTAGAAACTGGTTATACAGTATACTCTTAGCTTTTCTTGTTTATAATATGTTGTTTGCTTTCATTGCCTTACTGTTTCAACTTTGTATTTCTGCTTTATATATCCTTTGTATTCTTTCTTCCTTTCTACTATCTCTCTGTCTTCTCTTTCTACCTGTCCTGTACAGATCCTCCAAGACTTTCCTGAACTCTGTGTTTTTAACACATCCTTCAGTGTCCCTCTCACTTTACTGTGTGACCTCATTCTTCAGAAGTTCAATATACATAATCGTAAGTCTTATTATATGGTAGTAACTGGTGCTTATTATAATTCAATCTTTTGAAATTGATGAAAAAAAGTGCTTACTATATTTACTTTTGGAATTTATGAATATTTTTGAAACAAGCTTAAAACACAAACTCAAACTGCTTTTTGATCACTGGTTCTGCTCCAAGAAAGTATTTTTTACAAGAAATTTGAAAAATGTTGATGAACAAAAGATTTTGGTATCCTTGGCAATTTTTTATATCACAAATTAATTAACAAAAAGGATGGGGCTTGGCAATTACTGATTTATCGATCTCTTTTTCATTAGTCAAAAAGAATCCTGAATAAAATAATTTTGAGGAAATGTTGCTGATTTAATCAATTCATAATGTGCACTTAATGTATTGATAGTATGTTTATTAAGGAAGTGGTACATTTTAATAAGTCAATAGTATGTTTTTTAATAAACTTGTACATTTGAATGAGTCTTCAAAACTATATGACATGCAACTTCATATTTCCATTCTTCAACATCAAGTCTTTGGCCTTGTTGATCTGACATTCTTGCATATATATGTTCCTTTTATCTTCCTCAATCTGTATTTCCAACTGCATTAAATGAATCAATTTGAGAAACTTATGAATTGTTACCACCTCGTAATATCCCTTCATCTGGCTTGAAACAGACAGCTTATTCAAAGTTTAGTCACACACAAAAAAAAATACTTCAAGTATACATTTTTTTCTCTTGTCACAATGGTTCCATTCGGTAATCATGACAGCTGTTTTTGTCTGCAGGAGATATGTAGTAATCAGAAATGAAATAAAAGGAGATATTTCAAGTTTGGTTGACACTTCTAATTACACAGAGAGTACCATCATGGACATGATGAGACTTGCTGAGGAAGAGAGAATCTCCAGGAAGATGTCAAGCCTTGTACCAATCAGACACAGTCAGTACAGACCCATACTTCTGTCTCATAAACCTGCAACAGTCAACATTCTTCCACCAGCAGTTATCGACCTGACCAATGACGAGACTATCACACATACTCCAGCTGGACTTACCCCTCTTCCTGAAGCAGACGTTATCACAAGTATTCCAGAAGGACTTATCACACTGCCTGAACCAGACACTATCACAAGTATTCCAGAAGGGCTTATCACACTGCCTGAAGTGGATTCGCAAGCAGAATCTATCACAGTCACCCATGCAGCTATCAAAGATGTTCAAGCAGTTATCACAGATACTCAAGCAGTACCCATCACAGATACTCAAGCAGCTATCACAGGTGCTCAAGCAGCTATCACAGATGCTCAAGCAGTTATCACAGATGCTCAAGCAGTACCTATCACAGATACTCAAGCAGCTATCACAGATACTCAAGCAGCTATCACAGATACTCAAGCAGAGCCTATCACAGGAATTCAAGCAGAGCCTATCACAGAAATTCAAGCAGAGCCTATCACAGAAATTCAAGCAGAGCCTATCTCAGAAACCAAAGCAGATCTTGTGTTCACCCAAACCGAAGATGTTACACCAGTCATGTCACTGGATGAAAGGATTGCAGAGGCCACAGCAAACCTTGGTGCTAATGATATCAAGTTATCCAATTCTATGGATGATTTCATCAAAGAGTTTGTACAACCTGCCACGTTGTGTACCCCGTTACACGCATCACAAGCAGATGTACTATCTAATGACGAAGATAACTGTGATCAACTGCTGTCTTTCCTGAAGGAGATTCCAGAACTAAATCAGGATCATTGTTCACTGTTAGATAACAGCACAATCTCAACAGCAACATCTAAAAGTGTTACTCCAAGCCTTACGATGCAAAAGAACACCATGTACACTGTACCAAAGAAGAAAAAGGAAGCTAAGCGAGATTACAAAGAGTATCCTGAATATACTCCAAGGACAGATCCAGTCATATCATGGGATGAATTGATTGTAAAGTATGAGAAAATGGCCAACACCAATAACCAGGACCAAACAACAAACCAAGACAAGCCAAGTCTTCTACCTGAGACAGCAAAGCAAGAGGCTGTATCCCAAATAGAAGAGTTCAAACCTGCAGGACAATCACAGGCCTTGGATGTGGAAGAATCACCAAGTTGTTGTCAATCCTCTGTGGTGCCCTGTGAGCAAATCCATCTTGGAAACCAAGAGTTACCCATGGAAGTGACAACGGAACAGTGTGAGCAAGTCCATCTTGGAAACTTATCTATGGAAGTGACAACAGAACAGTGTGAGCAAGTCCATCTTGGAAACCAAGAGTTACCCATGAAAGTGACAACAGAACAGTGTGAGCAAGTCCATCTTGGAGACCAAGATTTACCCATGAAAGTGACAACAGAACAGTGTGAGCAAGTCCATCTTGGAGACCAAGATTTACCCATGAAAGTGACAACAGATCAGTGTGAGAGAGTCAAGGATTACCCCTCATCCAAAGTGATGGTGCCAAGACCGGCTTCATCAAAAGGTAAGTCTGTTTTTTATTTGACAGAGCTTTCCCACAATCCCTTAATTTAAGCTAACTTGAAGGACTTTTGACCCCTTATATATGGAGTTATGAAAGGAAACTAGTGGGTTATATCAAGGATTTGGTGTCATTTACTGTATAAGTTGGGAGTCAAGGAATACCCTGCTTTAACTAAAGAGCTTCACATGATTTAGTAATGATTAGAGTAAGATGTTTTACAGTTACATTATTTGTCATTGTGGCATAATAGTTAGAAAGTGCTTATTATGTGAAAATTAAATTCTCTTTCTTTATGTTTTAGGCATTATGATTATTATATATAACAAACATTTCTTCGTGACACAGAACATTCATAAACATGTGTGATAAGAAGTTTATGTTTAAGCTTAAAGAGAATGAGAACCCTAATACCTGAAAAACAAAGCTTTTAATTTCTAAACTGCCAACACAAGCAAGGATTTACTTTGCATTTGTCTTTTTTGTAACTACTTGCTCTTTAACCAATTTATCTACCTTATGGAAAGCAACATCAGGGGACAAAATTGACTAAAAAGAGTACAAAGTTAGAAAACATTTTAATATAGATAAATTGCTCATTTAAGCAATTTATTGTTTTGACACAGTAGTTTATGTAAAAAAAAATCAACAAATTGTTTGCACTATGCAACAAGAAAATTGAGAATTATTTTTACTTTTAGTCTAAGGGGGTTTACAATCATCTTCATACATCTCAAGTGGATTGAAGGGTCTTTAGATATTTGAAATTATTTATGAAGAAAAAAAATCATTAATTGTATTTAATCATTAGAGTATGAATGTTTCTTTAAGTAGATAATTGTTTTAGTACATCAATCATAATTAACAAACCTTTGCTGTCTTAAGAAGTATAAATGTTGGAAGCCCTTTCACATTTTCTAACAATAGGTGTAAAGGTACCTATGCAAGAAGAAAGCTTTTTCTACATTCCCTTTTGATGGTTCAAGTCTAGTAAATTTTGAATTTATTGATTAACGATTTCCTCAATCCTTTTTTTTAAACAGAGATACAAAAACCCATAACAGACGCAAAGAGTTCCAATACTATGGTTGGAATTGTTGAAAACAAGACAAAAAGAAAACAACACACTCCAAAATATCCAACTGAAAACGTGTCAGAAAGAGCACAGCTTTTAGCAGCATTGGAAATGAAAAAACAAAAGGCTCAAAGAATCCTGAATGAACAGGTAAGACAATAGTTGTTGTTATCTATGGCAAATACTTAACATAACATAGTTTTATTGAGACATTAGGCTCACAAGCTCATAGTTAATACATATATAATTACATGCGATGGGTATGGTAGTCAATATAAACAATATACATATTCACAATAATTGCATCAAAAATAAAAACAAAGAAAGGGAAAATGGGAAGAAATGAATTAAGTGAATGTGGCTTGATCTTGTTAAGTGCTTTTTGAATGGTCTGTTGTTCTTTAGAAAAGCTATTTCTTAATTTGAATGCCTGTTTGTTATAACTGGATAGTCGGTGGATGAGAAGTGGTTTACATCTTGAATAGTGAAACTCAAATATAGCTTACAGTAACTTTCGCATCATGTGTAAACGAAACATAGGGAAATAATACAGTTATAAAAGAAAACTCACTAAACACATCCTCAATTTTTTTTTGTATTTCTTTTGGTAAATTAATTTCTACTTTCTTTATAAACTTCATTCTTTATCTTATTACAGTATAACAAGTCCTGGGATGGAAAAATCTTCGCCCGTAGTAAGGCACAGACTGTATCTACAGTTGAGAAGACTGCTAAACCCACTGTTACAACTGTTCCATCAAAACACCAGCAATCAACCAAAGTAAATGAACACATTGGAGTTTTGAACAAACAAACAGCTCAAGTTTCGAACCAACCAGCTAAAGTTGTGAGCCAACAAGCTCAAGTTGTGAGCCAACAAGCTCAAGTTGCGAGCCAACCAGATAAAGTGAGCCAACCAGCAAAAATTGTGAGCCAACCAGCCAAAGTTGTAAGCCAACCAGTCAAATATGTGAGTCAACCAGCCAAAGTTGTAAGCCAACCAACAGTGAGCAAACCAGCCAAAGTTGTAAGCCAACAAGCCAAAGTTGTTAGTCAACCAGCCGAAGTTGTGAGCCAACCAACATCGAGCCAATCCAGAAAACGACCAGCATCATCGTCTGTCGACACAGTGATGTCTGCTTCCTCAGCAAAAAGGGCGAGAGAATATAAACATCGTATTATCCTGAGGATATTCCGGGAGGACTCTGACTGGAATGTCGAGCAAAGTAAGTCTTTATCTTCTATTGAAATATTGTGTGTTGAGAGTGTTGTTTACAATCAGGCTGTAAACATTTCTGAGCCGTAGCAAGAATAGCAGCTTAACCCTAAGAATGCTGGGTAATTTTCAAAAATTAGATTTTTGTGTCATATGGTCTCCAAAATTTTAAATATCTGCTTAAATTTGGTGAGAAGAGATACTCAGAGTAGCAAACAGGTTAGATCAAAGGCCAGCTGCAAAGTAGCCACCAGGCTCGCCTGGATCTAACCTGTTTGCATAAGCATGAAGTCGATTCCAGCACTATAAGGGTTAAGTTCCATCCATAGAAATGAGGAGGTGATAGAAAGTATTTGACTTTTTTTGTTTAAAAGTATGAGGCAGACCAAACAAATTTCCTATTTGACAAAAATGGTTTCGAAACAAATCATCTTATAACTCAAGAAAAAATTTCCCTTGATAAACAAATCCTTCCTGTAATGCTACGAATGCCAATGTCATCTGATGCAAGTTTTTTAGGTGTCTTAAAGGGTTTTCAAACAGTTCAACAAAATTAGTCAGAAAATTCATTTTTGAAAATAATTGAAATTATATATTGAAAAATAATTTTGTCAATGTTAAAAAAAGAAGCAAATGTTCATGTTTATACCATCCAGCCGTTCCAGTTATATGTTGTACTCTGAGTCTTACTCTAACATTTGTCAGCTGTAATTAACTTCCAACCAATGCTGATGACAAGTGGGAACAAATCAACCCCTTTGTTTACTATTAATTGGATTCTGATGTTGATCTCATGACCAGCTTCACCCATTGTCAAACATTGACCACTGCTTTAAATAGCATTAAAAGAAGCATCTCCTATGAAAATCACCATCCTGATACTGCAAACATGTAAGTTTCCTGTATGGTATTAAATGCCATTTGGGCTGCAATGCAGGTGGAATGTTACCAAGAAGTCTATAGTCTTAAGAAGCACCTATAGAAATGAACACTCATATTTGTATCCTTTTCCTCATACCATCTGTCTAATGGCAAGAAAAGTAAGGTGTGGTGAAGACAAGGTCAGTCTTTATGATACAAGTTTGGAACCATCAATTAATACTCTGGCTATTTGTCATTTTTGTTTTGTGCATTGGTACACAAGTCAAGGGATAATGAGTCAATATGAAAATAAGGGACTCAATGCCTAGATTCTCATTTTAAATGAATATGAGAAAAAACATCTTTAACTATTTAGTGTGACTGTTCATTGTTTGCTTTCTTAAAGATGTTTTATTTCCATTGATTGACATTGATTTTATCCTAATTGCTAGTGCAGAGTGTCTTATTATAGTCATCTGTTCAACATGTATCTTTCACACTTATCTTGTTTTTTTTTCTCTATATAACTGGAAAGGGGTTTATACATGTAGATATTATAATTCAGTTTTTCTTTTTTTCTTTTCAGTTGTTAACAGATTCTAGACACTACAGCATAATTGTTTGCAGGCACAACTTTTGTACAATTTTTTATAATTAATCTTATATTTTTCGAAAATTTATGTTTGACTTGGAATATTTCTCTCTTTTCATGTAAATGAATATTCTGATTATAAGATATGGTACTTTAAAAAAGATATATCTCACCATTAATATTGCCGATTGCATTATGACGTTTATGATGCACTATCATTGTTATGTTAATGATATTGATGCTCTTTCTTTGGATTACAAAGATATTGATGCACTATCATTGTTATGTTTTTTATATTGATGCTCTTTCTTTGGATTACAAAGATATTGATGCACTATCATTGTTATGTTTTTGATATTGATGCTCTTTCTTTGGATAACAAAGATATTGATGCACTATCATTCAGATGTTTTCATATTGATGGTTTTTTTTATATTGATGCTCTTTCTTTGGATAACAAAGATATTGATGCACTATCATTGTTATGTTTTTGATATTGATGCTCTTTCTTTGGATAACAAAGATATTGATGCACTATCATTGTTATTTTTATGATATTGATGCTCTTTCTTATGATAACAAAGATATTGATGCACTATCATTGTTATGTTTTTGATATTGATGCTCTTTCTTTGGATTACAAAGATATTGATGCACTATCATTGTTATGTTTTTTATATTGATGCTCTTTCTTTGAATAACAAAGATATTGATGCACTATCATTGTTATATTTATGATATTGATGCTCGTTCTTCAAATACTGAAGCTATTGATGCACTATCATTCAGATGTTTTCATATTGATATTTATGATATTTATGCTCCTTCTTTAAATAACAAAGAAATTGATGCACTATCATTTTGTTGTTTTTGATATTGATGCTCTTTATTTGAATAACAAAGAATGTTGATGCACTATCATTGTGTTGTTTTTGATATTGATGCTCTTTCTTTGAATAACAAAGATATTGATGTACTATCATTGTGTTGTTTTTGATGTTGATGCTCTTTCTTTGAATAACAAAGATATTGATGCACTATCATTTTGTTGTTCTTGATATTGATGCTCTTTCTTTGAATAACAAAGATATTAATGCACTATCATTTTGATGTTTATGATATTGATGCTCTTTCTTTGAATAACAAAGATACTGATGCACTAACATTTTGATGTGTATGATATTGATGCTCTTTCTTTGAATAACAAAGATAGTGATGCACTAACATTTTGATGTGTATGATATTGATGCTCTTTCTTTGAATAACAAAGATATTGATGCACTAACATTTTGATGTGTATGATATTGATGCTCTTTCTTTGAATAACAAAGATGTTGATGCACTAACATTTTGATGTTTATGATATTGATGCTCTTTCCTTGAATAACAAAGATGTTGATGCACTATCATTATTATAGTAATATTGTGATAACTTTGTGTAACAAAGGTTTAAACATCCATATTTATTTTTATAATTTTTTTTGATACCTTTCTTCTATCTGTGATCTTGTTCTAGTCATTTATATGCAAGGCTTTATTGTTTTGATTGAATAAAATTGACTTTTCTCATAAAAGTTATTTAAATATGAAATGTTGTATTCTAGTTTTTTAGTTTTAAGTTCCTGCATTGCTCTCCCATCAATTTCCCTTCCCAGCAGTTTACATTCCCAGTACAGTTTCCCTTCCCAGCAATTTCCCTTCTGTGTAGTTTCCATTCCAAGTAGTTTTTTTTTCCACAAGATTCCCTTTCGATCAGCTTTCCTCTTCCCACCCCTTGTTTGAATAGGGTACTTTAGACAGGTCCAAATTGAAAACCACAATAACTGACAATTACACAGTATGAAGAATAAAAAAGTTGTGAAATTTGGTCTTCATTGAGAGCAACACAAGATCCACATTACCCAATAAGAAAAGTAGCATTTATCTTGTCCTTTTGGATAAAAGTAATTTTAGGCAAAAGGAAAACTTGCCCTCGATTTATAATTTATTGTCCAAGATGTCTCTAGAAACTTTTGTAGCCAATGCGATTTAACATGTTTTTGTAACAACTCGGGCTTTTGTTGTATTGTCTAAGCCGCATCACATCAACCTATTTGGGTGCAAGGAAAACATTCAAGGGTTCATTTTCAGTGCAGTGTTTATGACTCAGACTACTTGAAGTTGTTAACCCCTAGAATGCTTGGTAATTTTCTCTAAATAGATTTTTGGTCTTCTGCTTACCAAACTCTTAAATATCTGCTTAATTTCGATGAGGAAAGATACCCAGAGCAGTAAACATCATAGATCACAGACCAACCGCCAATTTACTTGGCGGCTGGCCTGTGATCTAACCTGTTTGCATATAAACACGAAATCGGTTCCAGCACTATAACGGTTAAGAATCAAATAGTTGATTATATAAAGAATCTATAAGCAAACATCTTCAGTTCTTATTCAAAAGGTCTTTTGAATTTGGCATCGTCCCAAAATGTTGGAAGAAATCTATGATCAAAAGGGAGACACTTCGTCAGTAGAACAATGAACTCCTATTTTATTATTAAGTTGTCTCAGTACACTAATGGAAAGAAACGAGTACATCTACAATCACTTCCCGTTAAACAAACCGATTCGCCCGAACCAATCTGGATTTTTGAGAGGGCATTCTACTGTTCATCAATTATTAGAAATTTATCACGAAATTGTATCTTCCTTTGATGTCTAATCAAACATGCGCTGATTTTGCGACATTTCGAAAGCTTTTGATCGAGTCTGGTACAAAGATCTCATTTTAAAACATCGAAAAAACGGTGTATATGACACTTTGCTGGTTTCAGTCATACATGACATATCGGGACGCGAGCAAAGTATTTGTAACAATCGTTCGAGCTTCAAAATCAAAATGGTTGCCAGAGAATGCGAGAGTTCAACAAGGTTCAGTCATTGACCCCTTATTATTCATTATCTACATTAATAACATAAACGACAATTTGTTAAGTATTTCTCGAATGTTTGCTGATGACACATCTATAGCATGTCTCAGGCATTTTAAACCACGATCTGGCGATGATGACTTAATGGTCAAAACAGGATAGTCTCATTTAATGCAACAAACAACAGAAGTTGTACTTTTCAACAATTCAAATATCCCTTTTTACTCCTTGTTTTTCAAAACGTTCTTATCAATTTTGTTGACAACCATAAGCGCATGAGTATCACTTTTAGTAGAAAAGGTAAATGGATAGAACACATTTCAAACTTACATTCTTCAGCATCGATAATACATGGAATTATGCGTTTAAGATATTACAACAGTATTGCGTAATTTTCTTTCAAGGATGGATTGTAACCAGTCATCAACATATTCGTCTTCATGCCTATAGCCGGCTACTCCGCCTGGTTTATAACATTTCGAACCTGTTCGCATGGTTTCTTTAAGCCGAGAGGAATCATATCAGTAAGACCGGTTCCTGTGGCTTAGGTACCAGTCATGGTTATCACCTGGCTCCGATTCATTTCAATATATTTATTCATTTTGTATGGGGCTTTGCAATGCGTCAACCTTATTACAGTTATCTTACGATGTCCGATTCTAAATGATGGGAGAAGAGCCCATTCTCGATTGTCTATAACAGCTGGTCAAGAAAGGTAGCATCGGCACCCCGTAAGACCGTCGGTAGACTACCTCTCATGAAAATCCAAATGCCGTCACCGGAATTTGAACCCACGGGAGAGGGGCCGTGTAATTTCAAGCTCTGTACTCAAACGGGTTACTCAGTAGGAGGCCCTATTCATCGTAAGCGCAGTACAAATGACGACCTTTTGACCACACTGTTGCTTTTTCCTTTTGAAACGCGATTTTTTCTGCAGGAAAACATTTCTGCATATCCCAAGTTATTTGTTTCTTAAAACCCTTATAGTGCTGGAACCGACTTTATGCTTATGCAAACAAGTTACATCCAGGCCAAACGCCAAGGAAATTGGAGGCTTGCCTGTGATCTAACCTGTCTGCTACTTTGAGTATCTTATCTCGTAAAAAGATTAAGAAGACATTTGAGGTTTTGCTAAGCAGACTACACAAAATCTTTTTTAGAAAAATACCTAGCACTACAAGGGTTAAATCAGTCAACCGTGAGCACAAACCAGCCATCACGTAGGGATACAGCGCAAATAATGTTTTAGACAGTCCTGTTTTTAAAAATGATCTGATGCGTTAGACAAACCGGACGACACCATTTATCACTCTCAAAATAGCTACACGACAAAAACTCGCGAGTATTACATAAATTCCGTTTCACGCTGATGAGCTACATGTATTGCAGAATTCATAACCTGCTTAACACGTGAAAGGCGACAACCATAACTTCGCGTATGATTTATTTTCCGCTCTTACTATTATTTGTAATTTGTTGACAATTGTTTAAAAATAAACGTCATAGTATTTGCATGGGAAGGTCTTTAAAATATCATTAAACAGCCATCGGGGCGAGGGGTGGGTGGGGGCATTTGGTGCTCAGCTGACTCATAAACATATACCGTAGGCCTTAATGCTGGGATCAGCTATATATCGGAGAACCTAGCTGTCTCGAAAATTCATGTGTAAGCTGAAATCGGTCATAGGTCGAGGAACCAAGCTGAATCGTTAACATATTCGTAGGCTTGAATCGCTTATATCGTGAAGACATTAGCTTGCTAGTTAACATGTAAGCATATACGCTAGAAGTGATTATAAGTATAAGGGGAACCTTCATTAATTGTTAACATATTGGTCTGTAAGCTGGAATCAATTATATGTCGAAGATCCTAGCTGTCTCGTAAACATATAAGCCTGTAAGCTGGAATCAATTATATGTCGAAGAACCTAGCTGACTCGTAAACATATAAGCCTGTAAGCTGGAATCAAATATATGTCGAAGATCCTAGCTGACTCGTAAACATATAAGCCTGTAAGCTGGAATCAGTTATATGTCGAAGATCCTAGCTGTCTCGTAAACATATAAGCCTGTAAGCTGGAATCAATTATATGTCGGAGAACCTAGCTGACTCGTAAACATATAAGCCTCCAAGCTGGAATCAGTTATATGTCGAAGATCCTAGCTGTCTCGTAAACATATAAGCCTGTAAGCTGGAATCAATTATATGTCAGAGAACCTAGTTGACTCGTAAACATATAAGCCTCCAAGCTGGAATCAGTTATATGTCGAAGATCCTAGCTGTCTCGTAAACATATAAGCCTGTAAGCTGGAATCAATTATATGTCAGAGAACCTAGTTGACTCGTAAACATATAAGCCTCCAAGCTGGAATCAGTTATATGTCGAAGATCCTAGCTGTCTCGTAAACATATAAGCCTGTAAGCTGGAATCAATTATATGTCGGAGAACCTAGCTGACTCGTAAACATATAAGCCTGTAAGCTGGAATCAATTATATGTCGAAGATCCTAGCTGACTCGTAAACATATAAGCCTGTAAGCTGGAATCAGTTATATGTCGAAGAACCTAGCTGTCTCGTAAACATATAAGCCTGTAAGCTGGAATCAGTTATATGTCAGAGAACCTAGCTGACTCGTAAACATATAAGCCTGCAAGCTAGAATCAATTATATGTCGGAGAACCTAGCTGACTCGTAAACATATAAGCCTGAAAGCTGGAATCAGTTATATGTCGGAGAACCTAGTTGACTCGTAAACATATAAGCCTGTAAGCTGGAATCAATTATATGTCAGAGAACCTAGCTGACTCGTAAACATATAAGCCTGTAAGCTGGAATCAATTATATGTCGAAGAACCTAGCTGTCTCGTAAACATATAAGCCTGTAAGCTGGAATCAGTTATATGTCGAAGATTCTAGCTGACTCGTAAACATATAAGCCTGTAAGCTGGAATCAATTATATGTCAGAGAACCTAGCTGACTCGTAAACATATAAGCCTTCAAGCTGGAATCAGTTATATGTCAGAGAACCTAGCTGACTCGTTAACATATACGCCTGTAAGCTAGAATCAGTTATATGTCAGAGAACCTAGCTGACTCGTTAACATATACGCCTGTAAGCTAGAATCAGTTATATGTCAGAGATCCTAGCTGACTCGTAAACATATATAAGCCTGTAAGCTAGAATCAATTATATATGTCAGAAAACCTACAGCTGATTCGTAAACATATAAGCCTTCAAGCTTGAATCAGTTATATGTCAGAGAACCTAGCTGACTCGTTAACATATACGCCTGTAAGCTAGAATCAGTTATATGTCAGTGAACCTAGCTGACTCGTTAACATATACGCCTGTAAGCTAGAATCAGTTATATGTCAGAGAACCTAGCTGACTCGTAAACATATATAAGCCTGTAAGCTGGAATCAGTTATATGTCGAGGAACCTAACTGAATCGTAAACATATAAGCCTGTAAGCTGGAATCAGTTATATGTCAGAGAACCTAGCTGACTCGTTAACATATATGCTTGCAAGCTAGAATCAGTTATATATGTCAGAAAACCTACAGCTGATTCGTAAACATATAGGCCTGTAACCTGGAATCAGTTATATGTCGAGGGACCTTGCTGACTCGTAAACATATAAGCTTCCAAGCTGGAATCAGTTATATATCGGAGAACCTAGCTGACTCGTAAACATATAAGCCTGTAAGCTGGAATCAGTTATATGTCGAGGAACCTAACTGAATCGTAAACATATAAGCCTGTAAGCTGGAATCAGCAATATGTCGAAGAACTTAGCTGACTCGTTAACATATATGCCTGTAAACTGGAATCAGTTATATGTCGAAGAACCTAGCTGACACGTTAACATATATTCCTGTAAACTGGAATCAGTTATATGTCGGAGAACCTAGCTGACTCGTTAACATATATGCTTGCAAGCTAGAATCAGTTATATGTCGAAGATCCTAGCTGACTCGTTAACATATATGCCTTTAAGCTAGAATCAGTTATATGTCGAAGATCCTAGCTGACTCGTAAACATATAACCCTTTAAGCTGGAATCAGTTATATGTCGAAGATCCTAGCTGACTCGTAAACATATAACCCTTTAAGCTGGAATCAGTTATATGTCGAAGATCCTAGCTGACTCGTTAACATATACGCCTGTAAGCTAGAATCAGTTATATGTCGAAGATCCTAGCTGACTCGTTAACATATACGCCTGTAAGCTGGAATCAGTTATATGTCAGAGAACCTAGCTGACTCGTTAACATATACGCCTGTAAGCTAGAATCAGTTATATGTCAGAGAACCTAGCTGACTCGTAAACATATAAGCCTGTAAGCTGGAATCAGTTATATGTCGAAGATCCTAGCTGTCTCGTAAACATATAAGCCTGTAAGCTGGAATCAGTTATATGTCGAAGATCCTAGCTGACTCGTAAACATATAAGCCTGTAAGCTGGAATCAATTATATGTCGAAGATCCCAGCTGTCTCGTAAACATATAAGCCTGTAAGCTGGAATCAGTTATATGTCGAAGAACCTAGCTGACTCGTAAACATATACGCCTGTAAGCTGGAATCAATTATATGTCGAAGAACCTAGCTGACTCGTAAACATATAAGCCTGTAAGCTGGAATCAATTATATGTCGAAGATCCCAGCTGTCTCGTAAACATATAAGCCTCTAAGCTGGAATCAGTTATATGTCGGAGAACCTAGCTGACTCGTAAACATATAAGCCTGTAAGCTGGAATCAATTATATGTCGAAGATCCTAGCTGACCCGTAAACATATAACCCTTTAAGCTGGAATCAGTTATATGTCGAAGATCCTAGCTGACTCGTAAACATATAAGCCTTCAAGCTGGAATCAGTTATATGTCAGAGAACCTAGCTGACTCGTTAACATATACGCCTGTAAGCTAGAATCAGTTATATGTCAGAGAACCTAGCTGACTCGTTAACATATACGCCTGTAAGCTAGAATCAGTTATATGTCAGAGAACCTAGCTGACTCGTAAACATATATAAGCCTGTAAGCTAGAATCAGTTATATGTCGAGGAACCTAACTGAATCGTAAACATATAAGCCTGTAAGCTGGAATCAGTTATATGTCAGAGAACCTAGCTGACTCGTTAACATATATGCTTGCAAGCTAGAATCAGTTATATATGTCAGAAAACCTACAGCTGATTCGTAAACATATAGGCCTGTAACCTGGAATCAGTTATATGTCGAGGGACCTTGCTGACTCGTAAACATATAAGCTTCCAAGCTGGAATCAGTTATATGTCGGAGAACCTAGCTGACTCGTAAACATATAAGCCTGTAAGCTGGAATCAGTTATATGTCGAGGAACCTAACTGAATCGTAAACATATAAGCCTGTAAGCTGGAATCAGCAATATGTCGAAGAACTTAGCTGACTCGTTAACATATATGCCTGTAAACTGGAATCAGTTATATGTCGAAGAACCTAGCTGACACGTTAACATATATTCCTGTAAACTGGAATCAGTTATATGTCGGAGAACCTAGCTGACTCGTTAACATATATGCTTGCAAGCTAGAATCAGTTATATGTCGAAGATCCTAGCTGACTCGTTAACATATATGCCTTTAAGCTAGAATCAGTTATATGTCGAAGATCCTAGCTGACTCGTAAACTTATAACCCTTTAAGCTGGAATCAGTTATATGTCGAAGATCCTAGCTGACTCGTAAACATATAACCCTTTAAGCTGGAATCAGTTATATGTCGAAGATCCTAGCTGACTCGTTAACATATACGCCTGTAAGCTAGAATCAGTTATATGTCGAAGATCCTAGCTGACTCGTTAACATATACGCCTGTAAGCTGGAATCAGTTATATGTCAGAGAACCTAGCTGACTCGTTAACATATACGCCTGTAAGCTAGAATCATTAATATGTCAGAGAACCTAGCTGACTCGTAAACATATATAACCCTGTAAGCTAGAATCAGTTATATGTCAAAGAACCTAGCTGACTCGTTAACATATACGCCTGTAAGCTAGAATCAGTTATATGTCAGAGAACCTAGCTGACTCGTAAACATATATAAGCCTGTAAGCTGGAATCAGTTATATGTCGAGGAACCTAACTGAATCGTAAACATATAAGCCTGTAAGCTGGAATCAGTTATATGTCAGAGAACCTAGCTGACTCGTTAACATATATGCTTGCAAGCTAGAATCAGTTATATATGTCAGAAAACCTACAGCTGATTCGTAAACATATAGGCCTGTAACCTGGAATCAGTTATATGTCGAGGGACCTTGCTGACTCGTAAACATATAAGCTTCCAAGCTGGAATCAGTTATATGTCGGAGAACCTAGCTGACTCGTAAACATATAAGCCTGTAAGCTGGAATCAGTTATATGTCGAGGAACCTAACTGAATCGTAAACATATAAGCCTGTAAGCTGGAATCAGCAATATGTCGAAGAACTTAGCTGACTCGTTAACATATATGCCTGTAAACTGGAATCAGTTATATGTCGAAGAACCTAGCTGACACGTTAACATATATTCCTGTAAACTGGAATCAGTTATATGTCGGAGAACCTAGCTGACTCGTTAACATATATGCTTGCAAGCTAGAATCAGTTATATGTCGAAGATCCTAGCTGACTCGTTAACATATATGCCTTTAAGCTAGAATCAGTTATATGTCGAAGATCCTAGCTGACTCGTAAACTTATAACCCTTTAAGCTGGAATCAGTTATATGTCGAAGATCCTAGCTGACTCGTAAACATATAACCCTTTAAGCTGGAATCAGTTATATATCGAAGATCCTAGCTGACTCGTTAACATATACGCCTGTAAGCTAGAATCAGTTATATGTCGAAGATCCTAGCTGACTCGTTAACATATACGCCTGTAAGCTGGAATCAGTTATATGTCAGAGAACCTAGCTGACTCGTTAACATATACGCCTGTAAGCTAGAATCAGTAATATGTCAGAGAACCTAGCTGACTCGTAAACATATATAACCCTGTAAGCTAGAATCAGTTATATGTCAAAGAACCTAGCTGACTCGTTAACATATACGCCTGTAAGCTGGAATCAGTTATATGTCAGAGAACCTAGCTGACTCGTTAACATATACGCCTGTAAGCTAGAATCAGTAATATGTCAGAGAACCTAGCTAACTCGTTAACGTTTATGCCTGCAATCTAGAATCAGTTTTATGTCAGAGAACCTATAGCTGACTCGTAAACATATAAGCCTGTAAGCTGGAATCAGTTATATGTCGAAGATCCTAGCTGAATCGTAAACATACAAGCCTGTAAGCTGGAATCAGCAATATGTTATAGAACCTAGCTGACTCGTTAACATATATTCCTGTAAGCTGGAATCAGTTATATGTCGAAGAAACTAGCTAACTCGTAAATATAAATGTCTGTAAGCTGGAATCAGTTAAATGTCAGAGAACCTAGCTAACTCGTAAACATATAAGCCTCCAAGCTGGAATCAGTTATATGTCGAAGAACCTAGCTAACTCGTTCACGTATATGCCTGTTAACTGGAATCAGTTATATGTCAGAGAACCTAGCTAACTCGTTAACGTACATGCCTGTTAACTGGAATCAGTTATATGTCGAAGAACCTAGCTAACTCGTTTACGTACATGCCTGTTAACTGGAATCAGTTATATGTCGAAGAACCTAGCTAACTCGTTTACGTATATGCCTGTTAACTGGAATCAGTTATATGACGAAGAACTAAGCTAACTCGTTAACATATAAGCATTAAGCTGGAATCAGTTATTTGTCGAAGAACTAAGCTAATTCGTTAACGTATAAGCATTAAGCTAGAATCAGTTATATGTCGAAGAACTAAGCTAATTCGTTAACATATAAGCATTAAGCTGGAATCAGTTATATGTCGAAGAACTAAGCAATTCGTTAGCGTATAAGCATTAAGCTAGAATCAGTTATATGACGAAGAACTAAGCTAACTCGTAAACATATAAGCATTAAGCTAGAATCAGTTATATGACGAAGAACTAAGCTAACTCGTAAACATATAAGCATTAAGCTGGAATCAGTTATATGTCGAAGAACTAAGCTAATTCGTTAACGTATAAGCATTAAGCTGGAATCAGTTATATGTCGAAGAACTAAGCTAACTCGTTAACATATAAGCATTAAGCTGGAATCAGTTATTTGTCGAAGAACTAAGCTAATTCGTTAACGTATAAGCATTAAGCTGGAATCAGTTATATGTCGAAGAACTAAGCTAATTCGTTAACCTATAAGCATTAAGCTAGAATCAGTTATATGTCGAAGAACTAAGCTAACTCGTTAACGTTTAAGGATTAAGCTAGAATCAGTTATATGTCGAAGAACTAAGCTAACTCGTTAACGTATAAGCATTAAGCTGGAATCAGTTATATGTCGAAGAACTAAGCTAATTCGTTAACGTATAAGCATTAAGCTGGAATCAGTTATATGTCGAAGAACTAAGCTAATTCGTTAACGTATAAGCATTAAGCTAGAATCAGTTATATGTCGAAGAACTAAGCTAACTCGTTAACATATAAGCATTAAGCTGGAATCAGTTATTTGTCGAAGAACTAAGCTAATTCGTTAACGTATAAGCATTAAGCTGGAATCAGTTATATGTCGAAGAACTAGCTAACTCGTTAACGTATAAGCATTAAGCTAGAATCAGTTATATGTCGAAGAACTAAGCTAACTCGTTAACGTATAAGCATTAAGCTGGAATCAGTTATATGTCGAAGAACTAAGCTAATTCGTTAACGTATAAGCATTAAGCTGGAATCAGTTATATGTCGAAGAACTAAGCTAATTCGTTAACGTATAAGCATTAAGCTAGAATCAGTTATATGTCGAAGAACTAAGCTAACTCGTTAACATATAAGCATTAAGCTAGAATCAGTTATATGTCGAAGAACTAAGCTAACTCGTTAACATATAAGCATTAAGCTGGAATCAGTTATATGTCGAAGAACTAAGCTAACTCGTTAACATATAAGCATTAAGCTGGAATCAGTTATTTGTCGAAGAACTAAGCTAATTCGTTAACGTATAAGCATTAAGCTGGAATCAGTTATATGTCGAAGAACTAGCTAACTCGTTAACATATAAGCATTAAGCTAGAATCAGTTATATGTCGAAGAACTAAGCTAACTCGTTAACGTATAAGCATTAAGCTAGAATCAGTTATATGTCAGAGAACCTAGCTAACTCGTTAACATATAAGCATTAAGCTAGAATCAGTTATATGTCAGAGAACCTAGCTAACTCGTTAACATATAAGCATTAAGCTAGAATCAGTTATATGTCGAAGAACTAAGCTAACTCGTTAACATATAAGCATTAAGCTGGAATCAGTTATATGTCGAAGAACTAAGCTAACTCGTTAACATATAAGCATTAAGCTGGAATCAGTTATATGTCGAAGAACTAAGCTAATTCGTTAACGTATAAGCATTAAGCTAGAATCAGTTATATGACGAAGAACCTAGCTAACTCGTTAACGTATAAGGATTAAGCTAGAATCAGTTATATGACGAAGAACCTAGCTAATTCGTAAACATATAAGCATTAAGCTGGAATCAGTTATATGACGAAGAACTAAGCTAACTCGTAAACATATAAGCATTAAGCTAGAATCAGTTATATGTCAGAGAACCTAGCTAATTCGTAAACATATAAGCCTCCAAGCTGGAATCAGTTATATGTCGAAGAACCTAGCTAACTCGTTAACATATAAGCATTAAGCTGGAATCAGTTATATGACGAAGAACCTAGCTAATTCGTAAACATATAAGCATTAAGCTGGAATCAGTTATATGACGAAGAACCTAGCTAACTCGTAAACATATAAGCATTAAGCTAGAATCAGTTATATGTCAGAGAACCTAGCTAATTCGTAAATATATTGGCCTGTAAGCTGGAACACCATGGTATCACAGTTGCTTACAACAGACGAGACAACAACATATATTTTGTGAAGCTTGCAAACTATCAAATATGCTGCAGCTTTAGTAAACTATACCAGACAAGAGGTTAAACAATGAATAAGAAGCCTGCAAAAAATACATAAGGTGAGACAACAGTCCTTTTCATATCACATCTTGTATTGAAATCATTTAGTCGACAGCATCGTCTAGGTTCAATACTTAATAGAGAAACATTCAAAACCAAGAGAAATGAGCGCCTTATCCGAAAAGAAGGTTAGTAAGGGAAGAGTGTGTGAATATCTCTGAAGTTAAGTTTGATTTGCTGTTGATATTGTACAAAACTGTAAAGAATGAGAACAACGTGTACGTTAGATATCAACTCCATCATCGTTTTCAATAGTATGAAATAAAGACAGTTTGCAAACGGTATTTGGAAAGTAAATTATGATTAGAAAATTGATCAGTTCAGTTTTGCACGATGTAAGCTAACGTTCATCATTATAACTGCAACAATATTTC
Organism: Cerastoderma edule; assembly: GCA_947846245.1. Classification (NCBI taxonomy): domain Eukaryota; kingdom Metazoa; phylum Mollusca; class Bivalvia; order Cardiida; family Cardiidae; genus Cerastoderma; species Cerastoderma edule. The sequence continues at coordinate 49,818,569 of OX401405.1, forward strand.
CAAAGACGTATCCATGTCTTTCACTTCTTAAAAAAGACGAATGAAATGAGATAATATGTAGCGAAGAGTTAATCCATTGTCTCATACCAATTTTCTTAAATAGTGTTAAACGCCATAACATTTTTTGTAAAGCTATGTAACGGGTTTTCTGGATCCACTAGTACAAGGCCAGGGGCCCATTTTACTAAACAACTTAAGGAAAATATTTGCGTAAGTCATAATTTATTAACATGGATAATATCTTCAATGAAAGTACAATATTGCAATGTGACACGTCATTGGAAGCGTCTCGGAGAGACGATTCCAATGATGTGTTACTTTGCAATATTGCTTTGCCAAATATTGAAATAAAAGGACTTGTTGTTTTAGACTTACGCAAATCTTAGGCGTAAACTGTTTAGTAAAACGGGCCCCAGGGCTCTGAAGTAACTTGCCAAAGGTGTCGTTGGTACTTGTACCCGGGATCCCCGAGTTTTAAGTCCACAAACTTAGCCACTGGGTCACATAGGACCAAACAACCTTTTTAACCGTTCGCTCAGATACAAAATCAAAGCAGTTTCGAACTACATGTATATGAAATACCACTTGCTTTGAAATGCTTGGTGGATTTCACAGTGATAATCGGAGAAATTGCTTGTAATGAGCATTTCCTTCTTTTATCACTCTTATCCACCACATATTTTTAAACATTGTTTCAAAAGTAGTACATTTTTGAAAATGTATTTCCGATTTAGTAGAGGATTTTTCCTTGTGGGAAATCATCTCATTTATCCTGTTACCAGGACAATTTAAGGATCGATTGCATCACTTAGACTAACTCACTAGATTGCTGTACACACCTGTCACATTGATTTTCCGTTATGTTTCGTTTTGTTCGTGTTGATTTTTCATTTTTGCGTATTAGTTTATTTGAATCCATATAGGTTACAGGTTGGCTTGAAAAGATGGTTGATGTCTTTGAATAGGAAACATTATCGGGCTCGGCTTCGGATTAATATCCGATCAGCCTTCAGCTATGCCTCGCCGAAAATGTTCGATTCACGACACCAACCTTCTATTCCGTATATTTCAGAAGTGCTATTTTGCAAGACTCATTTTCCTAGCCTTTATTAATAACCCAGTACGAATGAATGAGTAATTGTCACCATATTACTAAAACATGTTGAAAATGACGTTAAACCTCAAAACAACTCTTCCCTTCAGTTATCATGTATTATGTGGTATTCGGTAACAGCTTTGTGGGGACGAACCCTTAGAGTGTTGAAACCGACTCCATGCTTATGCAAACAGGTTAGATCGCAGGCCAGCCGCCAAGTTAATTGGCGGCTGGCCTGTGATTTAAACTGTTTGCTACTCTAAGTACCTTTCCTCATTAAGATTAAGCAGCTTTCTAAGGTTTATGAAAGCAGACGACACAAAAATCTATTTTTAGAAAATGCCTTAGCATTCAAAGGATTAAGGGTTTGTTTATTTCTTCTCAGTGCGGTAGTGTCTATTTTTGAATCACACATGCATGGTTGACGAAAAGAAACAGCTTTGGCTTGATTTTCACTATATACTAAAGTCGCGATGCTTACTGTTATATTTTCTGTTTTACTTTTGTTCCAAGTTTCGTATTGCCAGAAGGCCAAGGATGCTACAAAAACAGCAGAAAGTAAGTACTAAGACTATTAATCCTGTTGGGATTGGTTTTTTTAACCAACAACATGTTTAACTTTAAAAGCGCTTTGTCACAGAATTTCTTCTGTGAGTAACACATTTTGAAATGTCGATCTAACCAATATTAGTCAAAAACTATATACATATTAAATTTCTTTATTTTAAGATAACTGAAAATATGTACTTTCAAAATATCAAAACAAAAGATTTGTCTCATTTAGCACTTTCATTGAAAACGCTATAATTAGTCTAGAATTGCTTTCTAACGTAACTTGCAAGCATCTATGTCGACGCAATTCCTAGTCTGATTTCATATGATCTTACTCATTTGTATGACTAAAATGGGTGGAAATGTCAACGAATAATTATTTACAGATGAACCGTTTTAACAGTTTATTCTATCTGTGTGATGAATGTAATTTATCTTCAACAAATTGTTATGTATGTGGTTGAAAAGCGAATCTTCTCTCTACGTTTATGTAATATAGGTCGCCGTTGTCATTTCACCTTAACTCTTTCCCAAACAATAACGACATTTATTACTGACGACTCTGGAAAACAATGTGGGAAAGGAAGAAACTGCTCGTAAAGAGCAATTTCTCCTTTTCCCACAATGTTTTCTTCCCTATCAGAAGATTATTTTCCAATTTAGTCACATTTTGAAATGTCGTCTGCAAACTCTTTTAATTTGGGACAGTCGAAAATTAAGCATTTGGTAAAGGATTAAGAAGACATTTATTCTATAGAAATTTCAAATCTTTGAGATGGCTACATTGAAGAGGGTTTGGCATTCGCTTAAGTTTCTTATCGTAAACGGAAATATTGCAGCATTTTGTCTTTTTAATTTTCTATTTTAAGGGGCTATCTCAAGAATTGTGCTCTGTATGTAACCCACATGATAGTGCTGATTTAATCAATTTTCGCCAATAAATAAATACCAGACTTAATTTATTTAAATGCCTTTATACGCTTTGATGGCAAAAGATACCCATTGCGATAATTTAACTTGTCGGAAAAAGGGCCATTCACACTAACTGTTTACGAAAGGAGCTGTTTTAACGCTTTACTGTATATGAAAAAATAAATGTGCTATGTCCACCACATCTCAACTTATGTAAGGGGAAATTTGGTTTTATCAATCTCTTTAGATCTGTAATGTCATATCATCAAAAAGATTAAATCTTCAATCTGTGAGATAGTCATTTTAACATTTGCATTCATTTACGCCTTAGTTCTGTTTGAGTAAAGAACACATTATTTAGCTAGAATAACCATAATTCGCCATTTTAAAACTCATTATTTCGTCAGAATTCTTCGGTCGTTCTCGGTATACATTGGTCGAAGCCGAAAATTTTCGCTTTAAACCGAGTAGTTCCGGCCCCGATCAATGTATACCGAAAACGACCCAAGTTATCCAACGAAATCCAACTAAATTTCAAAATGACGGATTATGGCTTTATAAACGAATCTTTTATACAGCGCCAGACTATTGGCGTGCCCAGGCGAGATCGGTACTGGAGAGGCGTCTAAATGAACCTCGTTATGACACGGTGGCAAAGAACGTGGTGTTGTTTCTAGGCGACGGAATGAGCATACCGACCGTGACAGCAGGTCGAATTCTGAAAGGTCAACTCGCGGGTCAATCAGGGGAGGAAACCCAGCTCAGCTTCGACAAGTTTCCGATTACCGGGTTTGTAAAAGTGAGTTTAGGTTGAATACTCATAATCCGCCATTTTGAAAATAATTCTTTCGTCGGATTACTTCGATGATTATCGGTATGAATCGGTCGGTGCCGAAAGTATTCGCCTGACAGACCGACAATAATCCGACGAAAGAATAGGATTCAAAATGGCGGATTATGGGTATATACTTTAGGCTATTATCTGTGATTAAGTATCACTCCATTTCGGACTTGTCTTTGTGCAGTACGTTTATAGAGGTATCCGAAGGATATTTCTTTCGGAATCTTCTTCAATTTTCATAAGGGAATATTGGTAAGAAATGCTACGGGGCCTTATCACGGGCTATACATTTAACAGTATAGTCCAAATGTGTATCGCCCAATTCATAAATCGATTGGTAAGTGAAGTTTCATCTTTATTTCAGTTTATCGCAGCGGACAATACAAATAAATAACAAAAAAAATTCTATTCAGCCTTAAACATAAAAAAAAACATGTTCATAGCTTAACAAATAGATTCATTTCGCGTGAGTGAAGACGTTCGAAAAAAAAATGATACGAATAATAATTTTTAATAGTTAGCAGAGGAGTGTCAGTGAAGTAATGATGTAACAATGGGTATTTCGGAGATTAAAGTACCGATATTTCTCGATATTCAAAGAATGCGAAGTAGCTAGACTTTGGTATTAATTTTCTAATCTAAAGGTTGCATTTAAAATCGAAACTATTTAAACATAGATCTATGCAATCTTTTCAGTACAACACCAATAGTACACACCTTTCTTTTATAGCAGATGACTGGTTTTGCATGTATACCACAAATGCGCGATAGTCAAAAAACAACAAAGCAAGAAGCAAAGACAAAATTCAACGTAGGATAGAATGATGATCGATTTTATGTTTTAAATCAAATGACTTCTTTCGAATATATACAAGAAAGTACAACCATGGAATACATGCAATACTATATAACATGATACTGACTAAGCCCCAACATGGCCATTATAGTCCATAGAGGAATGCTAGCCATTAACGAAGATGATGATGATGGACATGGTGCAAAGTCTAAATTTAACACAGGAACGCGTGACAATCGACTTCTTGTTTGCATCTCATGTATACCAAGTAGGACGGACCTATTTAGACTCACCTGTTAACCCTTTCCCAAACAATAACGACATTTGACCACTTTGTTGCTGACGACTTTAGAAAACACTGTGAGAAAAGGAGTAATTGTGACGAGCAATTTTTTCTTTTCCCACAATGTTATCTGTCATATCAGAAGGTTATTTTCCTATTTCATCACATTTTGAAATGTCGTCTGCAAACTCTTTCAATTTTGGACATTCGAAAGTTTGTTGTTTGGGAAAGTGTTAAGCGGTTGCATTGTCACGTTGTCAACTGCAACACATGTCGTATAAAATCTTTACATGCAGAAGTCATACGAGAAAAACAACAAAAAACTGCATTGTTAAGTTTCGTTCACATGCGATAGCTATATGCTCACACAAATTTATATGCAAACAAACACGTAAACAAACGACGTAAACCGCGCGTTTTCTTTTTCGACATGAGAGATAATGTACCATTTGTATCCTTTTTAGAATGATGGCACGAATTAAAGACCGAAATACATCAACCATTGAACCATTCGTAAAAGAACATATAAAATGGTACGATTACGACAGACAATTATAACGCGTTGTTCGTGATATAATTTTGAAATACACAGATAAATTCAAGGAATATTATTATAACAAACTGAGCAGATAGACCTCTTAAAGATCACAATCACATCCGATCAGTGAAAAACACTGGTGTTCACTGAGAAGTTGTGTTGTCTATTTCAATAATTTCTATGTTTTCTATAACAATACTGTACATAATGTTCAATAATTTGCAAAAACGTTCCGCGAATGTTACAATATGAAAGCATTGTAAGTGATATAATTCCAAAATACGCCGATAGATTCCAGGAATGTACCCGAGATAGTAGATACATTTTATTGCCCTTTAAGACCTACAGCCAGGATGCCCATGTTATGTTCGCAACTGACGATATGAAAGCATTGTTATGAATATAATTCCAAAATGCACCAATAAATTTTAGGAATATACGCAATGAAATGAATTCATTTTATTGCCCTTTTAGACCTACCGCCAGGATGCCCAAGTTATGATCGCAACTGACGATATGAAAGCATTGTTATGAATATAATTCCAAAATGCACCGATAAATTCCAGGAATGTACTCTATAAAGCCCTTTTAGACGTACTGCCAGTATGACCAAGTTATGATCGCAACAGACGATATGAAATGGTTATTGATATGATTCCAAAATACTCTGATAAATTCCAGGAATCGAGGAATGTACTCAATAAAGTAGAAACAATTGTTTAGCCCTTTCTAGATCTACTATTAGAATGCCCAAGTTATGGTCACTACAGACGTTATGAAACCATTCTTAGAAATTTAATTCTAAAATACACCGAGGAATATACTCAATTACATAAATACATCACGTCGTATTTATACATCACATACTTTCAAGTCGAAAGACATATATATAATATTCTATAAATGCATCGTTTCACCCTTTTAGACCTACTGCCAGAATGCTCAAGTGACGGACTCGGCAGCAGCAGCCACCGCTTTTTTGTGCGGTGTGAAGACGAACAAAGGACTCGTCGGTGTTGATGCTTCCGTTAAACGTGGGGACTGTAGTGGCCCGAGCACTGAACTGACTTCCATCTTAGACTGGTCTATAGCTGCTGGTGGGTGAATGTTTGGTGTAACAAAATTTAATTTAATATTATGACCATATCAAAGATAGGGTAGTTGTTATTGATATTATAGACTGGTCTTTCGCTGCTGGTAGGTGAATATTAGATGAAATAAGACTGGCTTTTCAACAGCATTGAATTCAAGGCGAAATTAACTTCCATTTAAGATTGGTCTTCCGTTTCTGATAGCAGCGCCTTTTTTTTATCTTGAATTGAAATTTTTTTTTCCTGAATTGGAAATAGGCATAGACCTGATAATTTTGGAAAACTGTATCAATGAAATTGAATAAAATTAGGAAACCAAAAAGTATGGCGTGACTTTTAATTGTTTTTGGAAAGCTGCATGACTTAAGAGATATTTTAATAGGGAATTTGTCATTTATTGCACATTGTCCTATAATCCGAAGGAAGCCCTTGGTTGGGGTATATTTGGTGTGATAAGACCCATTTTTGTAACTATATCAAAGATATTGCGTAACTGCCTTCCATTATGAACTGGTATTTCGCTGTGGATTAGCCTGGGGTCCAGTTCAAAGCGTATACCCCGAACATGTCTTCGTGCGGGGTATACGCACTGGCCAGGACCCTAGGTTTGTTGCGAATAGGTGCATATTTTGAGTAATAAAACCTTTGACTTTATCAAAGGTAAGGCGGACTTGAATCCCTCTAAAGACTGCTCTTTCGCTACAAGTAGGCAAAATTCTTAGCGTAGTAAGACACAGATGTATAATCATATCATAGATATGACGCAGCTATATAGAGAATAGAAGGTTGGTGTCGTGAATCGGAAATGTTATCGGGCAAGGGGTAGGAATATTATCCGGTGAGCCGAAGGCGAAACGGATAATATTCCGACGCCGAGCCCGATAACTTTTCCTATTCAAAGGCACCAATCATCTATTCTATTTATCCTGTTACCTTTATGTATACGTTTAAACAAACAAAATGAAAACAATTACATGAAAAAAAGCAGAGAATGATGTAAATATGACGTCATGTGTCATTGCGTTCTTATGACGTCATGATTTGTCACGTGAATGTGTTATATGGTTAGTGCCGGATATCACAAATGTTATACGGCACCTAGTTATCCGTCCCAAAATGGCGCTAGTGACAGGATAAAAACCCATTCAAGACTGATATCACGTTACTGGTAGGTGAAGATTTCTAGAATATATGTACAGTGTTTTCCGTTTTACGTCATTTTCATACAGGTAAATCCGTCGGTCTGGTAACAACCACGAGTCTAACAAGTGCGACGCCGGCTGCTGCCTTTGCCAACGTGGCCGATCGAAACTGGGAGAGTTCGTGCCCCAAGCGTAATGCCCAGTGCGGGTGTAGGGATATTGCTGCACAGCTTGTTGACGATTACCCACAAATACAGGTCAGATACCCGGTATCTTAGGGAATATAACATCGGGTCTACAATTTTTCAAATTGAATTCCGAAGCCAATATTATTCATAAGTAAGGGGAAGAACCACACACCTAGAGACACACAGAGATTTTGTTGATTTGTGAAGAAACATCGATATTCCGTATGCTTAATCGGATCCCACATATGTAATATATTATACCGTAATTACCAATGTTTTCAATTGACTCATTGTTTTATGCTAATTTTGTGGAATTTTGATCCCTTATATATGGAATTGTAAGGGGAAAAAATGACCTTTAGGGGTTATATTCAGGAATTGGGGGTAATTGACTATATCAGTTTGGGCGGGGTGGGTGGGGGAGGAGGGTATCAAGGAAAACCATAGAGTTACGGCACCAAGAGAGATGAATGCAATAGTACCAGGAGTCGACACAAGAACGATTATCATGTTTGAAAAGAAAATGAAGATGTTTAACCTTTTTTAAATATCCTAAACGCTGGACGTACTTTGGCTTTATGATTTAAAGATTTTAAGCGGAAACCACAGAGCACAAGTGCATTAGTCCACACTTTTCTCAAGCATACGATTGTTTGCCCTTTCATTACTTTGCCTAATCATTTCTTTACGTCAAACTCTTTTCTGTGGTATTTCTCGTCTTCTTGTTTATAGGTAATATTAGGAGGCGGCCGTGAACATTTCATGCACAAGAACCAGACGGGACCAGACAAACAGCACGGATTGAGGGAACAACGGGATTTGATAGGGGTAAGATGTTTTTTTATTCCTGGTTGCTCCTCATTTTGAATTTCTGACTTAAGCTTTGTATCGAGTAATACCGCGCTTTAATACACATGCAACAGAAGACTTGAAAAGAAACTAATTTGCTTTAAACAAACAATGAGTAAGTGGAATGACTCGAGCATTTCTTTCTTTGTCTGAAATGCCTTAATTAAAAGTAGGACCCCGTTCAGGCGGGGGAATCACGTGACTAATACTTCCGATCTTATGTCCGAACAAGATGGCCACACCACATATTTTTCTTTGCTTCTATCACCTACTTTTTCAATGATAGCCACATTGTGTACCCTGCGTGAGTTGACCATCAAATTTTCGGTTTTGGTGGTTTATGATAACTCATTCTTTATAACGGCGTTACGTCTAACACTCGGCAGAGAAATTGCAGTCGTTCAAAACAATCGGTCTTCGCTGAATTTCGGAAACCTCTGCCAACTTTGTGAGCGAGTATACCTCTAGTATGCTGCGGCTTTCGTCCTTATTGAACTGCATTTTACACGTATAACTATTACTTCCGATGTTTGTAGGATTGGAAATCTGGTCAACGAGCGCTCCATCGTGAATACAAGTACGTCTGGAACACAAACACCTTTAACAGGATAGATCCATCTACGATCGACTCCGTACTAGGTAAGGGTCAATCGTAACTACTCGGGTATTTCCGTGATATGAGAAATACGCCGAGAACAGCGATCTCCTTTAAAGAATTATCTTTCGTACCTAACAGATATACATTTACTCGGGTGGAGACAATCTCTACTCGAGTAAATTGGTTCCCGCATATCTGTGAGGTACGAACAATAACTCTGCATAAGAGATTGGGGTAGTGATTGGACGTTCACAAGGTTATAAATCGTATCCGTCTTATAACACTTTCCTATGGGCGTCCACGTTAAGTAGTTCAATGCAACTACATGTACCATGGAGATTTTAAACTCATTTTAAATCATCATTTTTTATCAGAAACTCATACATACTAGTGAAATTAAAAGTTGTTATACGTGACTGTTTCCTTAATCAAAATAAACGACTATTTAGACTATGGCTAACTTGTATTAAGCAGCCACCCTTTTAAGCAGCCAACCTGCCTTAAACAACCACTTCAGAAAGTTCCATTGTTATATTTATAGTGTACATCAATTTGTGTTAAGCAGCCAACCTGTCTAAAAGAGCCAATCTACTCTGTCCCATAGGCTGGCCTCTTAACACAAGTTTGACTGTATTTAGATTTCGCATTAAAGATCTATATAAAAAAAACGAGAAACAATATAACAGCTTCTATATTACCTCAGATGTTTAAACAACAATGTATTAGGTAGCTTGGAGGCCTGGCCCGTTCGTATACCGCGAACTAATGCAGGTTAGCATGGGCCAGGACTCCAGGCTATGTATTAGGTTCCAAAATCTGCATAAACCTGCCGTAAACGTTACAAATGGGTTAAGAACGCTAAAATTTTAGTTCGCTCAATTTATCCAAGCATAAGTGACAGACAGATTAGAACAGATGCGTCGGGATCACGATATCCATTCATCAAATATCATTTCAGTTGAGCAGTCACGAACTCTTAATCTTTTACAATAAAACAATATCTTCACTATTTCCCTTTAGGAGATACGCCCCTTTAACAGAGGTGTGCTGGTGTGTGGTATTGTGCAAGTTATAAAATGAAACGCATTACGTATATAATATGAGGCATTTATAGCGTTTGTCGCATATAAATTTCCCGCTTTATGGAAGAAAGACAAACACAACACAATCTCAAACCATAGGGTCTTAACAAAGAAAGCCGACGGGGTGACTTCCCCCGTTAAGTGTTAGCACGAAAAACAAGATGGTGGGGTTACATGAAACCAACGCGGAGAGGGACATGGTGTACATGTTTATTGTAAGTCTTCTTTTCAAAGAAAGTTTTTATAGTTGTGCTCCGTAACAATTTTCTCTATTCTCTATTTGTAATACTAAGCCCTTGGCCCACTACACTGTATGTTACATCATTTAATTCACATACCGATTATAGATAAAAATAATATTTACAATAAAGATGAGAATAGGTTTTCTTTCTATAATCATTTTTAAATGACTTTGACAAAACAAAACATTTCTTTGGAAATACATGTATATCACTTTTTAAGGAAGGTGTGAGGTATGTGCTGTGTCAATGGCCACGTTCTAGACTAAGTTTTCATACATATAATTCATGTAATAGCATAGAGAAGAATCATTTGGTTAAATTTGGTTTAATCTGTCCTTTCTACATACAGGTTTGTTTTCCCATGGAAGTATGGCCTATGATTTAGAACGACCGGCAAGCCAACCATCGTTAGCAGACATGACCGAGCTGGCTATCAAAATCCTCAGTAAAAATACCAACGGATTCTTTCTCCTTGTCGAAGGTAAGGTCTTGTGGTGGGACTTCAAAACGGATAAGGTATCATTTGTCCATTGTTGTTCCCTTTGCTGCTTTAAGAATATACTTTGGTACTACATTGCAATAGACTTTGTATGACAAGCCAGAATTTTTTTGCCCGTAGAGTCATTAATATTCTTTATAAATCGTTGTGTAGAGCGTCAGTCTAATGTTAAGAATATCGGAGATTCGAATTCCATAAGAAGTGGGGTCATTATTGTGACTCTTCTTTAAGGTAGAATACCAAAAAATCCGTCATTTTGAAACTCATTATGTCGTCTGATTACTTTGGTCGTTCACGGTGTAGCTCGGTCAGGATCGGAACTATTCAGTTTCATGCGAATATGGTTCCTAAGCCCGACCGAGGTATACCGAGAACGACCGAAATAATCCGCCGACAGATTGAGTTTCGAAATGAAAGGTAATGGGTTTTATATCTTAAACCACATTCGGTCGAAATAGCGACCATGCTCCCATGAAGCAGAATCGAAAATAATTTGAATGACTTGTTAAAAACGACATGATCCACAATAGTTGTGCACTAATCAATGATCAATCATAACTAATTTAGTTTATCATGTCATTGACGCCCTTTACAGACCGATAACAGGGTGCCGTATAACATTATTGATATCCGTTACTAGATCACGTGGTCGCTGTTCGCCCCTGTCAGTATTTATTTTCTTTTTCGTTTCACTTTTCTAGTGTTTTATTCTCATTTTTGTTTGTTTATTTTAAACCATATAGGTAACAAGATACATGTCTGGTGTCTTTGAATAAGAACGGTTATCGGACTCGGCTTCGGATCATTATCCGATTCGGCTTCGGATCATTATCCGATTCGCCTTCGGCTCACCGCATAATATTCCTTTGCCGTGCCCGATAACATTTCCGTTTCACGACACCAACCATCTTTCCTCTATTCATACATCCTTACCAGGCGGTCGGATAGACCATGCACATCATGCTGGCCTGGCAAAACTTGCTCTTCACGATCTCATCGCATTCGACGAAGCCGTTGCCACGGGAGACCGATTAACCATTCAGAACGAGAGCTTGATCATCGTCACGGCAGACCATTCGCATACACTGACGTTTGCTGGGTACTCAGACCGGGGAAACGATATCCTTGGTAAGGCCTACGTGGTTGTTTGGACTGGGGTTTATGCCATTTAAAACGATATTTCTGTTTAATCGTGCTCCTAACGTTCCCTTACTTATACTGCACACTATTATTTCCAAGTTCCTAACTTTCTTGTAAAGATGACTTTTCAGAGTATCTATAAGTAGAATCTTCATTGAACACATTAACATTATTCTATTGTTCGCAGTCATATTTTATTCAAGCACTTAATGCAAACTATGTTTTTACATATCCACCAAGTATTTTCAATCCTAATAAATATTAACCTCCTTATACGCGAGAGTAATGTTGTGAAAGCCGTATGAATTAGTGTGCTAAAATTGTGAATAACATCATAGCATAAAGGCTACAGGTGTATTGCCGTGAGCACAATCCACGACAAAAATACTTCACCACCTGTGAAAAAGTTTGATAAAGAATCGCATGTTCTGATCGAAATTAAAATAACTTTCAAGTTTTATCAAGTTTTCTTTTTCCTCTTTCCATTCAGTTAAGTCCTATTTATAGCCCTCGATTCGTGGATTTTTTTTCTATTTAGTATTTATTTTAATCTCATTCATCAACCCGTGCAAAACAATTCTAATTAAATCGTTAATTTATCGAACTCTGATCTTTACTAGGAAAGACCAAGGAGAAGGGACGGTTCACTGACGCGTCAGATCGCAAACCCTACACGACCCTGTTGTACGGAAATGGTCCTGGATATGTGACTGGTTCCAGGCCTGACATTACAGGACAGGATACTGGTGAGTATGGGGCCGGGTTAAAGAGTCAGTAACAAAGCAATCGTAACTACTCAGGTATTTTCATGACCTGACAAATACACCTCGTACATATAAGTAGGATTACGAATTTTGTTTAATATGTATCGTGTAATAAGACGTTTCTTGGTAGCGTCCATGTTGAAAGTTGCGATTTTTATGGAAATGCCGAAGATCGTCAAAAATCATTATTTTTGGTCGGTAACTCATTCCTACGTGTAATATTACAATGGGGCCTTCAAGTTGTTACGTATTTTTGTTTTCTTAGTCAAATTAAATGACCATTTATATAGATATTGCTTTTGACGGTTTCATTTGAAAACGAAAGTACAATGAAAATAGTCTTGCAAGACATGTATAATCTTCCATTTGCGTAACTATTTATGAGTATTCATTTTGAGGTATTTTAACGACTGGTCAAAGTGACCAACAAATATATTAAATAAATCTGATCTGTATGAAATGTGCTAGCTACGGAAAGATGGTCACCTATGTGCCGAAAGTGTGAGCAAAAGAAAAAGCGAATCCGTGGACATTGAAGACCTGGGTCCAAGCCCGTGCGCATACACCTTTAAACTCCGGACACGTCAATCTATTTAAGTTTATAAACTGTGAAATCATTACAAATGTTCTAACTCTATCGTATTCCCGCTTTCCGCAGCCAACAAGAATTACAAACAGCAGGCGGCTGTTCCTCTTTCCATCGAGACGCATGGCGGCGATGACGTAGGAATATGGTCACGTGGTCCCATGGCGCACTTGTTGGCGGGAACACACGAACAGAACTACATTGCACACGTGATGGCATATGCCTCGTGTGTCGGAGATACTAATATGTGTGCACAGTCAACAAAAACGCCGTAAAAAACATCGAAAAAGCCCCCCAAATTATGAATGCATTTTACAGTATTGCCTTCTAATTCTGGAGCAAACGTTTATTTAATGACCCATTATAATATATTTCAAGAAGAAGCAATACATACAAACTTATTCGGAGAATTTAATCAGATTTAGAAGGATTTCCTTCCTCATAGTCTAAATAACAGGCATATTTAGCTTTTTTAGCTCACATGAAGTAATAGAACATCCTATATGGCATTCAAACGACCTATTATTTATCAGCTAAATACTGACCAGCAACATTTTCTTTATCCCTCTTTCCCCTCTCATTTTCAATATCTAATGTTAATGTATATGTAGGCTGATTTATAAACTTAAGATCACGTCATTGAGGGCCATATAACCATTTTGACTTTGAAAATAAAAATAATGAAACGATGAAAGTTTTTTTCTTTTTTAAGGTCATTGTCATTGGGATAGCATTATCAAATTCTACGTAGCCTCGTAATTCGCCATATACTTAAAGGACCATAGGAGTACGAAACATACTTATATGTTGTGTTTGGGATAGATAAAACACTAAATCCTTTTAAAGGAATACATGTGTGTATTTCATGGGTATATAAATATATAATGGGAAAAAAATAGTGGGATCTGAAATAAGAAAGAAACCTCCTCCCAAAATTATGGCATCAAATAGGCATCTTTCAGATCCTTTTTCATTTTGTGATGACATTTAGTAATTTAGTCTGGAATCGTCAGTTACAAATTACTCGGATCATTGCGACACAACCTGGTGAAGAATAAAACAGTTCTAAAAAATTGCATCTTCTCTCTTTCTTTGCCAATTATCTCTTGAAGAAAAGGGTGAGAAAAGTTAAAAAGACCTATTTTTGTAAGGTTTTTGATTGAAAAGACTTCAGGAAGGGATACCGCGTTCTGATGAATGCAACTTTTAGAAAGCTATACAACTTTGCTCCATTTATTGGCTCAATTTTTTTGACAGGTAGTTCAAAAATATTCACATTTAAAATTCAGTTTTTAAATCCTTTTTTTCAAAATGCCTTCAGTGAGAATCGGACTCATGACTTGTATACGAAGGCTCATTTCAAATAGTTAAGCTAATTAAAATTGGCAGACATTATGCTCTCTACGTACAAATATATAACGCGTTTATGTACAATCTGTCATCAACGCTGTCACGAAAACTGTTGTTTCACATGGGATAGTAAAACTCATCATCTTCGCTTGATGAGAGAAGTGCAACGTTCAACCACCGGCACATGTTTATGATTTTACACCTATAAATGATTTACTCCGTTTATTGTGCATACAATAAAGGTGGATGAAATATCATCCAACGTATTATAGTTGGTTCAGAACAAGTAACGTTTGTCTTTATGGAAAAGAAACCAGTTCACTGTCACAGTATATACCTCTCCCCCTCCCTCACAACCTCATTAATATCCCAATTACTGTATGTGTTAGGAGCGATGGAAGCCATTGCAAGCAATTACAGTTGGTAATTGTTGTAAATCGGATCAGAAATGAATCTGTTTTATCTTTTTGAGTTTTACATCGCGTCAACATTATTTCATTTTACGTTGCGATGCCCGAATCATAAAGATGAAGGAATATCCCAAACTTGACTATTTAAACAGGGCTGACCAAACCGGGTAGAACCATTGGCAGTCCGAGAGTCAGCCGGGAGACTACCTCCTATGTAAATCTAACTGCCGTCATCAGGATTTGGACCCATGCAAAGAGAGGCCATGTGACTTAAAGTTTTGTACTATAATCACTAGGTCACAGATGCCCCACCGGTATCAATCATGCGGTAACAAACACGAGACGATGCTCAATCTTTGCGTCAGTGTGGTGGTGGGATGACATAAGGATGAGACGTTGGTGCTTTGACTTTAGTCTTTATCCAGCTTCATCAAAACAAAGTTTATACATGAGTTTTGTGTGAGCTTAAAAATGCAACATCAAGATCCGTCTGATACAATGGCGTCTTCTAATAAGACATTGAAAATGATCACACTGCGAAAATACCGAGGCAAGTTGGAGATTGAATCTGATGAAATGCCGAGATTCTGATGCACATGGTAACGCCATCAAAAGTAACAATGATTTACTCATTTCTTATGTTAATTGAGTTTAATCATACATCAGTGACATATATACAAGAATAGACATACATGTATTTAAAGAAGATGTGACATGGTAAAAAAAATTACAATTGGATTGGGACACAACAGCATATCTCATTAGGCAAATGAAAATATTGTGGTTTAACTCAATATCCTATCTTATCATATCATTCATGTAACTCCACTTCCGTTCTTTTCTGAAAACATTATCGTGTATAGGCACAAGACTTGTGCCTATACACGATAATGTTTTCAAAAAAGAACGGTGAAGAAGACGGAAAACGAGACCAAACTGTCCTATCTTAGATGAGGACTGCAACAATCGGCTAAACATGTGATAACGTTTTCAATTAAGAAATAGATCTGCACCAATTCAAAGCCAGGACAGTAATCTCTTTACAGTCAGAAGAGAACGTTTGAGGGTTTCAAATATACAGAGGCCTATCCATAGTTTGAGAGTTTCAAATATACATAGGCCTATTGTTGCTAAGTAAGTACTATGTAAAAGAATTGAAAGAAACTTCGTTACGTTTTGCTCGTAGAGAAGTTTAGGATTTTCCGTAGTCCATATAATATAAAGCTAGCATAGTTTGCGATGAATCGAGGTCGATAAGGTCGAGAAAGTTTGGCGGTTTCAAGTTATTGTATTGGTCATTGCAATTTGATGTATTTGAGCTTGTAATGACATTGGATCCCGGCTCACTAACGACGCACAGGCCTCAACCAAAGGCTAAGCAAGTGCATTGTTTCTACGGTCATGGAATGTTTAAATAGATGTGATCATGCAACACTCTGCATAAGTGTGGATTCAAATGTTTAGATGCGCTTGTAATCTAGAAAAATAATCGTTTTTTCTTGGGTGGGGAGGTGGGGGGTCTTTGTACAATCTAAATTGATAGAACTTGGAACTTTATTGTGGCCAAACCCTTTTGCCAAACCCTAAGTGGACATATACGTATGTCTGATTGAATGTACATGTTTATTCTTTTTTTAATTTCAATGCAAATAAAAAATATATATAAAAAAGTAAAAGTTCAATCTTTACACAACGTAATTGTTTTAGATTTTGCTACCCAGAAAGGAATTGTGGGGAACTGAATACTGTGAGCAAGTTGAATCTATCCATGCTAACTTTTGTAAAAGATTTCTGGGATTATCGAGACATATCAACAACAGTATAGCTTTGGGAGAATGCGGGAGGCTACCTTTATGTTCCACATACTATGTTAAATGTATTAAATATTGGTGTCATATTTTACAAATGTACCCACACAGATACCCTAAAAATGTTTGTTCAATGCTTAAACGTCATGATGATTTAGGGAGAAAAAACTGGGACAGTCAATAACTTTTATATCGTTTTGGCTTTGGCTTCATATGGATCTCTCAGGAAGAAGGAAATACAAACATTTTTATATCTTAATTTAAAGAACGCGTTTCGGACTGTCTCAAGCAAAACTGGCATGAAGAAATTGAATCATCCGGTCGATGCTACTTATACAAACATTTTAAAACCCTGCTGAATGTAGAACGCTACCTTGATATTGATCTGCCATTTTGCTTAGAAGGGCACTCTCGAATTTTAGGTGTTCCGACCATAATTTGGCAATTGAAATTGGTAGACACCTTCGACTTGAGAGAAATATGCGCCACTGCCCCTATTGCTTATCAACCTTGGGTATAGAGGTAATGGAGAATGAGATACGTGCATTTTATGACTGTGAACTATACAGTCAGATACGAACAGAATATCTTTATCCTTTACTATTTTTATACAATTCTGAATATTCCTACTTTAGACTTATATCATCTGACAACCCTAATCTTATCAAGAAATAAGCTGTATATGTTTATCATATTCTGAAAAAGAGAAGAACTTATGTCTGACACTCAAACTTTATATGAATATACTAAATTATAACTTTAACCCAGTTGATATTTTATATTTTACATACAAAGTTTATTGTGCCCATATGATTTATAGATGCTATACGTGCCGATTATGCGCAAATTATGTTGATTAATTTGGAAGATTGAAAATAATGATTGAGTGTGAGGGCAATATTTTGTTAGTTTTTGTTTTGTGTGTTATTATTGCTTAACTCTATGGCATCATATTGATATATGTTTTAGTCTATTCATTTGTATATCTTTCTTGAATACCAGATACAATGAAATCGACAATGCATATTCTAAAGGAACTGCTTAATTAAATTGATACGAAGTGTTTAAAGATGTATACTTATATATTATTTCAACCCGGTTTATGTATTATGATTTATGTATTATGTTTTATGGGCCGGAGGCCTGAATTTACTGAATAAAAATTGAATTGAATTGAATTGTCCGCGTGGTTTTTTTTAAAACTCTTTCAGCGCTTTTTACTTTGAACAAATACCGTTAATGATTGAAAGAAAAAAACAATGCAGTTTGTCTGCAAAACCTTACTTTAAACACATTATAGATCCATTGCCATATTTTTGACAGTGATTATTTTTTACAGTGAATTACAAACACAAAATATACAAGTAATGGCAAAGGGTCGGGCCGCATGAACCAGCGGTGCTAGACAAAAAATCAGAAAACGTTACATACAAGCTATTTGAATAGTAACGAATGGGAATAGTTATTAATATAGCAACATATTCCAATCGTTTTATCAAGGTGCTGTCCGTTACTATCCACGTGCTGCCTTAGTCAAAACAAGCTGACTATTTGTTTGCTGAAATATTTACTCGAGTAAATTAGCCTTTACTACAGCGTTATAGTAAACTATCCTATATATTCGCTTTAAGAATTATTAATATTTCGAAACAATATGCATCATTTATGGACAATATGCTTCAAAGCTGTAAAAGTTTACACAGTATTACCATATAAAAGAAGAAAATTATGATTAAAATTATTTTTTTGGAGTAACTGAAGGAATAAGAGCTCTTATACTAAAATTTGATTAAGTTGATTGGTCCTCCGTTTCGTCTAACATCGTCCCCAAATTTCAAGCGGGCAACTTAAAAACATTTGACATGTTTCAACTTGACAGATCTTTTTTAGAATGTGTATTGAAAAACGATCGATAAACAATCACAACACAGGATATGAGTTATGTCGTTCATATGCTTAATGACAGATTGGTATTCGTTTAATCCCGTTAACTTCGATGAATGATATATGAACCCGTACACCTAATGTGTCTGGATTTTTCCTCGTGTGTTGATTGAAATGTCAAATTTGTTGTTATTTGGATTTTAATTCATTTATTTGAAAGTTGAATAAATGAGAACGATGGCTGATGAACTTTTTTCCAAGCGAGTTCCCGTTCTGTTTAAATCACAGGACAGAGATGAAAGGTATGATACAATAGAGACGATTCTGGTTTTATTGAGTTTGAAAAGGGTCGAGAAAAGGTCTTAAAAAAGAATATGTTTTGTTTCTTTTACCAGAGGAAGTTGTTGTGGATCATTTAAGCTTTTTCACATAGTACAGTCAACTGGACAGTTCCATCTATCTATCTATCTCATGGTACTGTTCTCGCTCCATTGGAGCATTATGACAGGTTAGGTGGTCGCAAAATTGCATCAATCAAGCGCAAGATTTAAAAGAAAATAAAGGGAAGGAATTTAACTTCCCAGTTTTATACAGATTAAAAACTTGAGAGATATGCGTTTACAAACTATTTACAAGAAGTTGTGGTCTGCTACTATTACTTTTAGTAGCAGACGCTGTTTTTTATATTTTAGATTTAAAGTCGAGCACTGTTTCAGCAGAAACAGCACTGACAGGCAGACGGTTCCAAAGTTGTATTGTCCGTGGAAAGAAGGAGTTTTTCAGTGTTTCTGAATATGCATTAGGTCTGTGATACTGGTGAGGGTGATTGGTAGAAGAACGTGTTGATCTGGGATGTGGCAACTTCTGTAGATAGTTGTCCTTGTCAATTATCACCAGACCCACATGTATCTTAAAGAAAAAGATGAGGCTAGAACGCTGTCTACGTTCTGCTAATGTTGGCCATGAAAGATCTTGGAGCATTTCACCAACATGGCTCTGGTTCCTCCACCTCCTACTACACCATCTGGCTGCTATCCGCTGGACCCGTTCCACTTTATATATGTCTGATGCAGTATGTGGGTCCCATATGATTGACGCAAACTCTAGTTGTGGTCTTACCAAAGTTTTGTAGGCGATGACCCTTGTTTGTTTTGGAGCAAAAGCTAAGTTGCGTCTAAGAAAACCAAGCGTTTTTGTAGCTTTGGATGCTATATTGTTTATATGGGAACTCCAGGATAGGTTTTCTGTGAATGTCAGGCCCAGGTACTTTGCAGAGGACACAGTTTCCAGAATATGATTATGTAGTGTATAATCATGCAAGATTCTTCTAGATGGGAGGTTACTGGAGACCCTAAGGGAATGACACTTTGAGGCGTTGAATTTCATGAGCCATGTTTCCTCCCATCTAGCAAGAGTATCAATATCATTTTGGAGATCAATGCAGTCAGCCTTGAGTTGATATTTCTATACAAAACGCAGTCATCCGCAAAAAGACGGACGGATGAGGATATGTCGTCTGGTAAATCATTTATATAAAGTAAAAACAAGACAGGTCCAAGAACTGAGCCCTGGGGAACTCCAGAGATAACATCTGCAGAGTCGGAGGATATTCCATCAAGTACCACTTTCTGGGTTCTGTTTGAAAGAAAAGAGCGGATCCAAGAGTTGTTAAGACCTCTGATGCCGTAATAATCAAGTTTATACAAAAGTCTATTGTGAGGGACCTTGTCAAACGCTTTGGCAAAGTCCATCACAACGACATCTGTCTGTCTGAGTTTACCGCTATGAGCCCTGTCTGAATTGGTGGCTAGGTCATGGAAAAATTGCACTAGCTGGGATTTACATGACCTGCGACTTCTGAAGCCATGCTGAGAGTCCACAAGGATTTTGTTATCCTCAACATGTCTCATCATTTTACTGACCAGTATATGTTCTAGGGACTTGCAGCAAAGGCAAGTTAGAGAGACAGGCTGGTAGTTGGCTGGGTTGTACTTTTCGCCACTTTTATATATTGGTACAACATTGGCTAGCCGCCAGTCGTCAGGAACTGTACCCTCAAGAAGTGATTTATTAAAAATGATTGACAATATTGGGCTAACTTCCCTACAACACTCGTGTAGTATCCTCGCACCTATATTGTCAGGGCCTGAGGCTTTGTGTGGATTAAGTTTACTTAATAGCTTTTCGATTCCATTAGCATCAACCTCAATGTTATCCATACTTGGGTATGGGCTTGTGCCTTTATTGGGTAGGGTTGCGGCTGCCTCTGCAGTAAATACTGAATGGAATTGATTATTAAGGATGTTGGCCTTAGTTTTAGTGTCAGATTTGAGGATTCCTTGTTCTCTTAATGAGGCAATGTTGGAGGAGTCGTTCTTCTGGCTTTTAATAAAGGACCAGAACCGCTTGTTTGTTGTGCGTAATTGAGTCTGTTCGTACTCTGTGCCCTGGTCATCAAAAATACTTGAGACATAGTGCCAGTAAGCATCCCTGATTGATTTCTGGACAAAGTTTCTAAAGCACCTATATCTGGCTTTCAATTGGGGATCGTTTGAGTGTCGTGCTCGATGGTAAAGTTTCTGCCGTTTGTGGATTTGTCTCCTGATGTCTGTTGTAATCCAGGGACAACTATATTTTGGTTTGGACATTTTAGACGGGATATATTTGTCTATAGCTTTTGTGAGGTTGGTCTTAAAAGTTGTCCATAGTTCATCAACTGGTCTGTCGGAATGAGGAAGGAACATGTCACCCATTTCACTGATGGACTCTCGAAGACCATCCATATCAGCCCTTTTATAGAGAAGTATCTTGCGGGGTGATTGTTTGGTTCGTTTGGCCTTGATATCATATTCTAGGAAGATTACATCATGATCTCCTTTACCAATAGGTGGCATGCCTCTAACCCTTGCAACAGGGGCAGGATTGTTAGTTAATAAAATGTCTAACGTTCTGTCATGTCTGGTTGGGAAGGAAACAACCTGTGATAGACTATGATCAGTGGCAATGTCTATGAGTTGGCGTTGAATAATCGGCAGAGCAGCCCCTGGTGGAATACACATTTTTTCCCAGTCAATATCGCCGCAGTTGAAGTCTCCTCCAACCAGCACATTGGAGTTTTTATTTCCCAAGATCCTACTCAAGGATGTGTTAAATTCCTCGAGGTATGAGGGATCAGCTATGTTAGGTGGCCTGTAGAAGGAACAAAGATAGAGGGCTTTACAACCCTGTATCTCTAGCTTACACCAGATTCCTTCACAGTTGGTTTGAAGTTCTGGGGTTTCAGAACAAATAAGGTCTTTTTTATGTGCAAGAAACACCCCGCCATGGGCATCATCAGGTCTGTCTCTGCGGAAAACTTCATAGTTGTCCGGAAAAATTTCAGAACTTTTGATGTCGGGAGACAACCAAGATTCGTTACCAAATATTATGTCTGGGTTGGAAGAATCAATAATGGAGAATAGCTCTGGCTTTTTATTTTTTATAGATTGGCAGTTCATTATAATAATTCTGAGAGGATGGTTCAATACTGACTTCTTGCGTGGTATCTTGTTAGTTTTCTGAACAGGTGATGATGCAGCAGATGGCTCCCCAATATTTGCAGGTGTGGGGCTTTCAGGAAAGCTGTCAGACAGGGAATCAAATCGGTTACTGGTTTCTAGTGGGGTTGTGTCAAAAAGGGAAGTGGAAAAGTTAGGTAGGCCACATTTAAGACACACCCATGACATGTTTGAGTTGCCAGACCGATTGAAGATACTGTATGATGTTGTATCCATCCCTTGACAGTCAATATGATACCATATTGAACAACTGTCACAGACTATACCCCTGTCTGTCCATCCGACATCTGCATTCCGGATCACTAATAGATAAAAGATAGCCTTTTCTTGTATTGACAGCAGACATCAACATATGAATTTAACGAAATAATCTTCCTCTGTCTATTCATACCAATGATTTACCGCTTTTATTTACCATTTTTAAGTTTTGGAAGAAAACAAGATTAGGGTCATCACGACAGTTTCGGATCAAATGTGACAGTTCCGAATCACGCTAATTGTCATACAGTCAACTCGACAGTTCCGGATCACTAATAGATAAAAGATCGTTTTTTCTTGTATTAACCAATTTACTGTAGAAATCAACATATGAATTTAACGAAAAATTCTTCCTCTGTCCATTCATACCAATGATTTACCGCTTGTGTTTACCATTTTTCAGTTTTTGAAGAAAACAAGATCGGGGTCATCGCGACAGTTTCGGATCAAATGTGACAGTTCCGAATCACGTTAATTGTCATATCATTTATGGTAAAAAGGAGTAATTTCACAAAGAGACAATAAGAATAGAAGATAAAATCATCATTTAATACTTTATTTTCATCAAACACGTGGCTTGTGTGATTTCCCTTTAAAGAATTATTTTACTTCTTCCTTTAAAGAGGGTACGAGAATGACCGGAAGTAATGTTGAGACAACCCCTATAAAATTAAATAGGTGATCCGAAACTGTCGAGTTCACCTGCCTTCATTCATCATGCAATTTTACAATCCCAGACCCGTTTAAGCGTGAAAATTCTGCATAAATACAATCTATTATAATTTTTCTTACAAATGATATCAATCTTTAGTGCATATTATCTTTTTAAATGAGCGTCTAAATCGCCGAAAAAAAAATATCGTTGAAATAAGGTCAACTTCCGGTGACTTGTTTTGGTCTCAATTAACCGTTCCAAATTGATTGTGATCGCTTTACCAGACGTGGAAATGTCATATTGGTTTTGTCAAGAGCTTAATGAATATGCTGAATGACTGTTAAGTTTTTAAGGCCAGAATTTCTTCGCATTCATAGAAATTTGACAACAAACATAAGATGATCCGGAACTGTCGATGATCCGAAACTGTCGAGTTGACTGTATCATTTATTGTAAAAAGGGTTAACTTCACAAAGAGACAATTAAAACAGAAAATAATATCATCAATTGATACTTCATTTTCATCAAACACATGCCTGGTGCGATTTCGATTCAAAGAATTATTTTACTTTTTCCTTTTAAGAGCGTACAAGAATGACCAGAAGTAACGATGAGACGACCCCTATAAATCAGAGGTGATCCGAAACTGTCAAGTTCACCTGCCTTCATTCATTATACAATTATACAATCACAGACCCGTTTTAGCATGAACATTTTGCACAAATACATTACATTATAATTTTTCTTACAAATGATGTCAGATTTTAGTACACATTATCTTTTTGAATGAGCGTCTAGTTCGCGGAAAAAAATATCGTTGAAATTAGGTCAACTTCCTGTGACTTGTCTCGGTCTTTATTAGCCGTTCCAATTGATTGTGATCGCTTTACCAGAAGTAGAAATTTCATCTTTGTTTTGTCAAGAGCTACATGAATATGCTAAATGACTTAAGTTTTTGAGGCCAGAGTTTCTTCGCATATATAGTAATTTGACAACAAACATAAGATGATTCGGAACTGTCGATGATCAGAAACTGTCGAGTTGACTGTATAGGCTGTTTTGAGACATTCACTGATTTTTTCTAAATTAAGTCAATGGGCTTTTTTGACCAAAACTTAGAAATCAATGGGCTTTTCTATAGAAAAATAATAAAATGAATGAAAGAAATGCATTTTGGGGAAAAATTATGAGATTTTTTGGGCCAAACATTATCACTGCAGCCTTATATCTTTTATTAACCAAATCATTATACAGTCATTTTGGGAAATTCGGTTTTGGAAAATTTAGTCACTAATTTGACGCAATCGGAAAATAATGAGAAATGTTCGCATCGGACAATATCTCGTCAAACTTTTAAAAACCATTCATTCAATGAATGGAGTATGTTGCGACAAAGTTTTTGTTGCAACATTTGAAGACCAGTGATTCCATGGTTATTGTGAATTAACAAATTATTTTACTCACAGTTGTGAATCAATCCTATTTCATTCAATCCATGCACCTTACATATATGTATTCTGCATATTAACTTTGCAATAACGATTTAATTAACATTAGGTGACGATTTTTGGCTCCTGATAGATTTTCTGTGCGCATGCTGCTTGCAAACTGAAATGGGGAAAAAACGATTCAGCGTGTTTTTTTTTTTATCGTTTGACGGCAAGGGATGGCATTATTTGGTGGTATACATATAAGTTTATTTTACATGTCTTGCCTTATCAATTTACTTTGAATGGCCATTTTGTGATTTAAATCTGAAAATCAGAATTGGGTCAAATCCACCACTTACTTGATCCTTCGAAATATCGACGTTAGATTCCCCTATCAGAAAATAAAAGGCAGTCTTCATGTCAAATTATTTTGACTAACCTTCATTGTAGAACAGAAACTACTTGTCTATCCATTGAAACCAAACATAGAAGATGGGGCTGTATTAGCCATGTACAAA
Source organism: Cerastoderma edule (assembly GCA_947846245.1). Classification (NCBI taxonomy): domain Eukaryota; kingdom Metazoa; phylum Mollusca; class Bivalvia; order Cardiida; family Cardiidae; genus Cerastoderma; species Cerastoderma edule. The sequence goes on from OX401405.1 coordinate 49,843,638, forward strand.
GAAAGGAAGAGTAACTGTTGGCTATTTTAAGTGTTGCACAAGAAATGACACCCATTGGTTGATGAACAAGAGCCAAAGTAACCTGGGGCATGTCATTTGAAAAGTATGTTAGGAAAGAAATCCAGAGCTGGGGCCAAGACCATATATGGGCAAAGGACAGGCTATGTTGGCAAACTTTGGTTATATAGCCTTGTGCACAAATTAGTGGGATGAGGACTAGATAGATAGATGACATGATCATTACTAGTTAGTGATTCTGGTGATTTTAGATTTCCATAATACCTGATTTAGATGTTGATCAACTCCTCAATATTCAGAGGTCACCAATTCAGCTAGCTTTATTTCTTTTATTTAAACTCCTTTATTGAATACAGACATTTACTTGATCTGTTTTTATTTTTCTTCAGAAAAGCATCTCTGTTTGTACGGATGGAACTGGCTACCGTGACAACACCTACTACAAAAAAGGTACAAAAACGTCTAACATTAAAGAATCCTAACATACAGTGTATCAATCAGTAGCATTCATCTATTTGCCTAAATATTAGAAATTTTCTCATCTCATTAATCATTGGTTTTAATTGTTTGATTAGGGATAGGAGAACAGGGTCTTCTCAAGGATATTTTTCAGACGCTAGGGTACTTGATGCTAGGAGAGGAATGACCGAATAATAGCGAGTACCACCTTCCTCTGTCAACTTATTTTGTAATATGCATTACCAAATTTCTGAATAAGATGACATAAATTACTGTTTTTTAACCAAATTAATGTATCAAACAATGCCAGAGGCAAGTAGACTGTCCGTTGGACAAATATGAAGTGCTGTGGACAAATTTTGATTGCAGTGGACAAATTTTAAGTGCAGTGGACACATTTTAAGTGCAGTAGAATCAATTCAATTGGGGAAAGCTTATTTTGAAATTGACTCTGGGCAAATGCTCACTCCCTCTTGCAATTTTATGATAGGAGTAAGGAGGTCTTCACTTTTGTTGCTTAATGTAAAAGTTTGATAACATAATGATGTGAGGTTACGTTTTCAAAGGACAAAAGAGCACTGTATGATTTTTTGTACTTTGCAGGAGTTGATAGTGAGGCTGACAGATGAGCGAGATCTATTCTTTCTTTACACTCTAAGACTTGGGGAAGAAGACTTCCAAACGTGAGTTATCTTGTGTTCAGTGATTTTTTCTGTGAGGAATAACGGAAGTTTTATATCAATATATGGAACGATATTATTATTCACCCATATTGAAAGCAAAGATGAAAGCAAGTTGTTTCAATATGGAGCTTTGAGGTTGGGTTGAAAAGATTGTTTCATAAGTTTGGTTCATCGTCTTGAAAACACTTGTGTTTGAAGAGTTCTTTGGCATTATATGTTACATAACTTAATCTATTCCAATGATTTATGGTACTTTTTATAAGAACATTTCACATTGGCACAACCAAAAAAGCATTATATTTACACAAAGCTTACAAATTGACTTATCCAATCTAGAATTTTAATGGAGTAAAATAATACATTGTGTAATATTGGTATCTTTTATGTGCAGGTTAAAAATGCAACAAGGCTTACTGGTTGACTTTGGAGCCTTTCCACAGAAGTTTATTGACTTACTAGATATGTGCTTGAAGGAAGAACACAAAGAAGTACCAAAGTAAGTGAATAACTATGAAGCTGTTGAAAATATAAATAAAATGCAGGCCATATGAATTGATTATTGTACTCTAATCATTTACTTAACTGTTGCACTTTTTGTCAGTTTTAACATAAGTTCATTAGTCTAAATTGCAACAATAAAGTAATTGATTATTTTGTTTCATAAAGAATAGGCAATACTTCAAAAAGTTTGTGATTCTTGGCATAGAATTTTGAACTCCAAATGTTTTCATGCCTATAAAAGCTGTCTTTGTCAGTATGAAAGAAATCTGATCATGAAATATAATATGATCAAAGCAAGAAGGGGACAGAAGCCACCAAATTAACAGATTGATAATACTGAATGAATTATTTTGTCACAATATTTTCTAAAATCTATGCTGCATTTATGTTTAAAGCCTGTATTATTGTAAACTAAAGGACATTCTTTAGAAAAATGTTTCTAATGTGTATGTTTTGATCTCTTACTTATCTTCTTAATATTCATTCATTGATGTCTTTAAATCATAAATTTGATGATGTGAAAAAAATGTGTTTTTTACAAAAGGCAAATTTGCTCTAAATGAGAGGGCGCCCCAAGGAACTTGTCCTGATTACGAAGGTGATTGACTGTTTGAATTCTAACTAAAACCTATCTTGTTACCATAAACACATATTTAAATAGAAATAGGGTTAAGCCACAAGGAATGACACTTAAGGCAACTGTTCTTCCATAAACAAATTACTTATACACATTTTCATACATTTCTCATCATTTCTAGAGTTATCTTGGGGTCAGTACATTGAAAAATAATACATTACATAGTACTAACCCAAGGTTAACTATAGACCCCTGTGACTCTCAATTATAACCTTCCTCAAGGGATTTCTCAAAAATAAAATTATTGTCAGTTATCAAACTTATATTGATCCCTGAAATAATCATATAGTTTTCACCTAGTTTCTTGTATTACTTTCAGGTTTGTCTTACATATGGTTAGCCAAGGTAGCTTCAGTGGGGAACGATGTTCAGCATCACTCAACATTGTAGAAACAAATCCATTCAAACACTTAAACCATCTCTCCCTTAAGTTTGTGCCTGGGTCTGATGCTGATGTGAAAAAGTACCTGGCGGATTGCCTAAAACAATTTAAAGTTAGTTCAACTTAATCACATATCTTTTGTTATGTTAGTTTAACTTTTGACATTAGAGGCTTTTCCCAAGTGTAGGTTTTATAGTTTTTATTAATACAAAATAGGCATATTCTACTTTTGTCACAATGAAATAATTTAGCTATTAGGATAAAGTTCTCTTTTTTGATGGTAATTGTGATTTCAAACTTTCTTGCTTTTGTAATCAAGTATATGAATATACAATACTAATCTCAGCAGATTTTATTCAAGAGTAACGGTATTTTAGGACTATTAAAATACTTTCTTTCAGTTCAAATCTGAAATTGATCTTTCACTTTCAGTGTTATTAACTGACATATTGTAATCGATAAAGATGCTTCTACTTTTCTATCCTAAACTATTAATGTGTAAAAGACAAATTAATGTGTCATTTTCTAAGGAAATTTTATTTATTTTGTGATTGTCTTTTCCTGATGGTTTCATTTTGAACATCATCATAAAGTATTAAACTGGTGACTACTTTACCTATTACCTCACAGGGAAATTTGTATACTGTCGTTTCATAATTTCATTTAGAAGAATTTCTTTTGCTAAAAGTAGAAATTGCTTATTATAACATTATACTCCTGTGAAACAAATAAGTCAAATATATACTGTACACTGCAGACTCATTATACCGCGACCCGTTATAACGCGATACTCATTATAACGCGGGTCTCCTATGGCTCCCAAAATTTCAAGCACATAAGGGCTTAAACAATAGCCTAAATCTCCCCCTTTTTGCAAAATGACGCGGTCGGCATCCTAAATAGAAAGTCTACCTACAAATTGCACTCCGAAGGCGTGAAAATCAATAACTCCCTGGGTAATCCCCATTGTTTGTCACGGTCTTTTAAACAAAGCGCGTGGCCTTTATACGTACACAATCCGTGACCCGAGGGAAGATTTAAATCTATGTGTACATAGTGTTGATAAATTACATAATATCATTAGTTTGTACACGCTTATTCAGGGGAGTGTTTTACACCTAGTTTAAATGGTAAAGCATTAGGTACACATGCTGGGAGAACTATCGATAAAATTTACTCACTCCTAACTTGGAGTTTAAATCTATAAATAGAACATGGGTTAACTGAATCCACCCTCCTTTTTCTGTAGTGTGTATTTAAACTGCACGTGCCTCTATCAATGATCCTTAACTTGAATCGTAATGAAACAAATAAAAAGGAATATATAGTTAAACATGTAAGTTTTGATTATGTTTTTTATTTGCTTTTCTTTTATTCACAATAAATTCAATGATAAGTCCGTAACTCAACACAATCTTGAAATATGAATAGACTACTTCTTGAATCTTATTGTTTCTTAAGTGGTTATGGTCTGGCATAGAGCGCGTAAGGGACCCCGCGTTATATTTGTCAACCCCACTATTAACGCGGATCTAGCATCATGGCTCCCGACGACCGCGTTATAATGAGTCTGCAGTGTATATATTTCTTAATTTTTTTATGGTTAGTGTTTTAAAGTGATGAGTCAGGGGTTTCATTAATATTTGTAGTAGGAGGGTAATTTGGGAGGGGTTTCGGGGACCTCATCAGTACATTTATCATAGAATTGAGCAAAGTAGCTGACGGAAATCTTCGGCCCCGAGGTTTTAATGAAACCTCTGTGAGAATGCATGCAAAAGTGGGTAAAAAAACTCTTCCGCTCACTCTGCTTTTGGTCTGTTATGTCAAAATCTTCTATCTTTCAGGAAACAAACAGTTTATTGCAGCAACGCTTAGAACACACAGATGCCGATTTAAACCATAAATTAAAACAGACACAAGAATCTTTACATTCAAAAACCGTAGAGCTGGACAATTTGAAAGCAGAATGGACGGCTAAATTGAATGATCAGTTAGCCAAACACAAACAAGAACTTGCCATTGAGAAGGAAAGAACTTATCAGGTAAGTTGAGTTTATGACAAAGATACTAAATCCTGCATGGCCAAGTAGTAAAGGTGGCTGATTAAGAACTCGAGGTCCTGGGTTCAAGCCCTGTCGTTACCTCTGATTTGGTTAGAGTGTCCTCTTGCAAGGCACACCAGAGCCCTAGCCTATAACTGATGGGGGAAAGCCATTGCATTAGTGAAAAATTCTAGACACATTGTTAGACAATATTTGATATGCTATCACAATGTAACTGAAAGAATGTTGGAGGAATGAAAAACCATCACAGATAAATTAAGAAATACCCTAGCCCTTTGATGTGTGTCATGATCTTTATTAAAGATATTAACATAGACCCGTGCCGAGAGGGGCTTTGCGATTTCAAGTTTAGGCCTTAAAGAAAGCTCTGGCTTCATTATTAACTGATTTCCTGATATAAACATTAAATGGACCTGCGATAAGATGTTTACAAACACATCTTTTATTAGTTGACTTATGGAATGCTGATGAATCTATCTGGCTTGCCAAGCCCTAGTAGGCAGTTTAACTTTTACACAGCTTTAAACACCTTACAAATAAAACCATAGACATCTTTTAAAAGACTTATCAAACCATTTCAGCTGCAGTCCACTAGTCAACTAAAACAAGAGCAAGATCGAAGAGAGATGGAGCAAACCCATATAAAAACTGTCAGACAGTTAGAAGCTAGACTACAGGAGTATGAGACAACAAATAAGGTAAGAGATCGGAAAGCGTATGCACCAGTCAGACTAAGATCATTATCTCATGCAGCATTTTTTCCCCAAATGGGAAAGACTCCTGTACCCCTACAATTGGGAATTTTTTGTGGGATGAAATCTTCGAATTGAGAAAAAAGTTTAGTCGCAAAATCTCCAAATTTGGGAAAATTCGCATCTAGATATAGGGAAAAAAGCATCTAATCTTTCAATAGGAGGTTATATTCTGCCTTGCAAAGCATTTTAAGCCCAAGGTGTTCAACAGAAAAACTGTTAGTGAAGATATTGTCACAATAGGAATATTAAAATGAGCAATAATATATAAAAAAAATAGTGCAGAATCATTTAACAACTTTTATCAATACATAGAAAATACAGCTCACAAGATGGATTTGTGAAGCACCCCTATGTATTCCTCTCTTCTTTGTTGTGTCAAATTTGTTCTGACTGTTGACGTTATGATTGAAATGATTTTTGATTAACTTCTAAAGAAGCAGTGACCATTTTAGAAATCAAATGGAAGCTGAGAAATTACCCCTTTAGCTGAGGTTTCAGGTTTTTAAAGAAGTCTGTTTTTCGCATCCATAACCATCCCTTGTCAAGAATCGTCTGCCGTGCGTAAACAATGTGTTTTTGGAAGATTTACCTCCCTTGCGATAATTAAACGATAATTTTGTATGTTTTATTTAACCGTAACTGTCCGCCTATAGATCGCCCTGTAAAGTTTATTTCACCTTATCGGAAAATTTACCTGTTTGATTTCAAGAGTTCTGGCACAAATAGGCTGAGCAGATTTAAAGAGCTTTGCAAATGTTAACAACTCAAATGGATTCTTTATGGATATCAGATCCGCGATTGTTCTTGCATGCATGTTGAAAAGGATGATATTGAAATTGGGAATGGTCCGGTGCTGCGATTGGGAAGACTCTGATAGGCTTTGGGAATGGTACCGTTCCCCAGTACCAGTTAAAGAAGGAAAAATAACGATGTCATGTATGATTTTGTAAGTGGTCAAAGTTGAAAAATTTGCAATAGACATTCCCCTTATACGGTTTTGTGTGAGATATCAATTGGATACAAGCAGATGAAAGTTGTTAAGTCTGTTATCATGTGGATGTATTAAACAAGTTGGGTTGTGTATGACTTGATTTAATAAGGAACCAAGGAAGTATTCATTTTATTTTTCAAGTTAGAGATAAAAATGAGAAATTCAGATTTAGACATTGCTAGCGAACATTGTATTATAAAAATATTTATGTCTCACTCAAGAATACCGGTAAGTATGAATAAAAGTTCAAAGGCTTACAAAGAAAATATCATTTATGTTGATGAAATCAACATAGTTTCCACAAACAGGATGAAGAATGTAGATGATTCAATATATAAAAGAAACATTATTGTATTTTTTTTTTTATTGATCTAACAATTAGGTAAACCTTTAGAATGGTTGGTCTTGAAGACTAGTCATTTAAATCTATGTTATGATGTTGATTAACATTTCAATAATTCATTTAGAAACAAAAAAACAAATGATAGATTCTTTCATTTTTTTTTAAAAAAATGCTTTCTTTGGATATATGCTTTTTTATTGTCTTTTATTGCTAAGAGCACAATTTTTCCTTTATTTTCTAGGATTTGACAGAAAGGCGGTACAAAAATGAAGCTGCTATAAGAGATTTGAAATCAAAGTTAACATCAGTAGAAGAAGAAAACATCCTTGTCAAGCAGGATGTACAAGCTTTACGAAAACAAAATACCTCATTAGGTATGATCCTTTTTTTTCTTTGTTCTTGAAAATTGCCTCAGAGAATATCCTCTTAGGTGATAAGAATTAGGTGTACGCTTGAAGTCCAATATTTCTATGATGCCAGTCAGCATTTTGATCCATAATGGAATAAACTTTGAAATATGACATCTTACCAAAACAGGCCTTTTTTCCTTGAATTTGGAAGAGGCTTACAAAAATTAATTTTTGGAAGTTTTGTGGCTGAGATTGCTGAATATGAAAATGAAATAACTGGTGTGATTTTTGTCAAAGCTGCTTGATTTTTTAAAGAAATTTGGAAGAAGAATTTTTATGGGCCTTTGTTATACAAGGAGAAAAAGCCCTGCTACTCCTTCAGATCAGAAGAGACTTTGTGAGTAGTTGTAATGAAGAAAGGTACCGATGGTATACTTGAATCAATGTTTGAAACTTACAAATATTGACTTATTGCTATCATTAAGAGGTGGAATGATAGCTTTATCTTTATTTGTTACTGGTGTTAGAACTGCTGTAAGTATTAGAGTCTTCTTGTCCATGCCATAATGACTATTTACATTTTTAGAACAAGCATTTCAAAAGTATAAGGAGCTTATGTTTTCTAGTTTTGATAGTGTCATGTGAAACCTGTTTAATTGAATGAAATGAGTTTGATGTGACAATGTCAAATTACAAAAACAGTTAATCCTCAGCCAGTTCTATTAGAACAAGAGATATACTTGTGTTTGAATTTTTAATTTGAAAGTGTCATGTCAAACTTGTTTCAATGAATGAAATGTTTTTGACATGAGTTTATCGAATTGAGAAAACCATAGCATGCTCCATAAGAACTTGACATAGCCTTGTATTGTATGATTGTATCTAGATGCTGAGTACCACGAACAAGAGAAGCTGATCAATCAGTTACGGATGAGAGTAGCTGTGTTTGAACAAGAGATCAAGGACAAAGAACAAGTCCTATCGAAATCAACTGATCTACTTGGGGCTGAACAAGATAAAAAGGTGAGAGGAATTACTTAACACACCAGACCATGTATTGTCTTTTTTGTTTGTTAGGTGTGTTATCTATCTTACTAACAATAAACAGTTTTGATTTTAGATGAAGATGATTTGACATGACTTTTCTATATCCTATTATATCACAAGGCCTCTTTTCACATGAATTCAAAGTCAAGTGATGGCAGTTTGCTTTTCCTAGGAGATAACCTTGTGGCTGATTTATAGAACGCTGATAGTTCTACACAACTTGACCATCCATCCTTTTTAGGGCAATTGGGTTTGAATACTTCCTGCAGCATTATAAACTGATGTCCCAGCATAATTAGAAAACATTGACATGAAGTAAAACCCTAAATAAATAGATAGATATCTTTATCCTAAAAGATCCTGCGTGGCCCAGTGGTTAGGTTGATGGACTTAGAACTTTGGTGTCCCTGGTTCGACCCCAACAGACACCTGGTTTTGAGGGAGTGACCTTAAACAAGTTACTTCAGAGCCCTAGCCTAGTACTGGTGGATCCAGGAAAACCATTGCATAAATGAAAAGTTGTTGATACTGTGTTAAACACCAACCAAACAAGCTATACCCTAAATGGTCCCGATTTCATAGGTGCTAAGTAGCTGTTTATCGGTAACTTGTCGCTTACTGGTCTTGTATTAGTAACCAATCAGTGATCTATTTTTCAGTGATAGATATGTTGCAAATCTGTGATTAGTAATAATTGCTCACTGATGGAGAACTTTAAACAATTTACAATATTTTATCCATGTTTTTTAGTTGAAGTAACTCAGCTTTGTACAATAATAATTCATAATCAATCAATAGTTGATTGATTGTAAATAAGTGGCCAATTGGTGATACTAATGGTAATTAGTTTTCTATCTGTTCTCTACGATGGCTATTGTTATCATGGTATTGAATATTTTATTGCAGAGGCGATATGAAGAAGACATTGAAGCACAGAAGAAAGAAGTGAACAAGCTGAATAGCAAGATGAAGGCTATGTCAGAGGAATTGATGAAAGGAAATGAAATCATCAAGAAACTACAGGGTGAAATTAAAAACTATCATGGAAAGGTTAGATTGAGAACACAGGTTCATATTCTGTGGAAGTTGAATAAACTGTTTTATACCGATAATAGCCTTGCTGTTCTTTAGAAATATGGCAAGAAAATCACATGGACATACTGTATAGAAACAAAGTTGAAATTCAAACCATTTTGTGTAAGCAATATAATGAAACAGTAAAACATCTGATATTATACTTTAAAGGAATGCTGCGGATAAGTTCTGAAATTGTGATTACTTAGGCTGATAACAGAGGTATGAAGACATTTTTGGACATGAAAGAAATATTTTTGCAATTGTTTTACAGATATGATTTATTTAGCTGTTGTCAAAAAACTCACATTATATCACATACCCTTACTCTGAACAGAGTGAGTGAGTTCATTTCCACTTTGGAAAGAAAATGTCAAAATATGTTGTGTCATCAAAGATGCGATATAAAAATCAACACTACAAAAATGTGCTTTAAGTGTGTTGCATCATATACACAGGATCACATAAGGTATATGGTTTATCTGATGGTTTAATGAAATACTAGATTAATTTGGAAGGACATGCTACCATCTTACTCTGAGCCTTCATAGTTTCCTGACTGATTTACGGAATGCCGATGATTCTACCCAACTTGACCAGCCCTTATGGGCAGTTGACTATGGGGTCTCCCTCCACCATTAAAAGTCGGGCATCACAATATAACTGAAATAATGTAAAACCAATATGGAAAAGAATATAAGCCTTGAAACTTTTTCCATTATAAGATCAAGCTGAGGACCCAAATTGCCACAGAACAAGAAAAACTATTAAATGAGAAGGAGCAGGAGTTGGAGAGAATCCGTCAAGAACTTGCCACCACCAAAGATAATTACAACCAAACATCAGACAAGGTATGGGTATGGTTGACTTGATTTATTGATTGATGGATATTTTCAAAATCATTTTAATGAGAACTCCAGTTGTTTACCAGTTCTTAATGAACTTATTCCATCCTCTTAGGTAGAATACCCATAATCTGCCATTTTGAAACTCTTCTTTCATTGGATTACTTATGTCATTCTTGGTATATATTGGTCTAGGCCGGAATTATTCTCAAGAAACCAAGTTCCGACAGATGTTTGCCAAGAACGACCAAGGTAGTCTTAAGAAAGAATGATTATCAAAATGGCAGGTTTTAAACTTGGCGCATTACTTTTGATGTTATTTTTCGAAGATGATGATTTTTATGGACTATACTTTTCATTTAGATGAATTGAATTATTTTTAGATAGTGCATATCACTAGGGAAAACATATTACCAATAGATAAATGGTACAAAAATTGATACCAGCCTTTTCCTTTTCTATCACACTAGATCATGTTGCTAAAAAATGATAATGAATTAATTGTTTATAGTGATTGGGTTCTTGTTGTTTCTTTCAGAACAAAAAGCTGTCAGAGGATTATGGCACAACTGTACAAAAACTGGAAGAATGTCGCGAACTCTTGAAAACCAACGAAAATGGTAATCCTTTTAGATATTGTACTTACCTTTTCTTTTTAAAATATTTTTACTGGCTTCCTAGAAAATATGTCTGTTCAATTGAAAAGAGCAACTGACAATACTTGCTAAGCATGAACATCATCTTTTTTTTAATATTAGGTTCAGTTCATTGTGGCAAAAGGAGAAATTGCTTGATACAAAAACATTTTATTGTTCCAGAGATTTTTAGAAGAGTGCTGCTTAGCTCATTGATGGTTCTTTGGGCAGGTGACAGTTCCATGATATTGTCTAGATTATAGAAGGTGCCAGGAGATTTCTTACAGAACTATCTTCTTGTGTATAGCCTTTGCCATAGCCGTTTCTTAACCCATTACCAAACAATGATGACATTTAACAACTTTGTTGCAGATTACTCTCGAAAGCATTGTGAAAAAAGGAGAAATTGCTTGTAATGAGCAATGCTTTCTTTACCACAATGTCCTATTAGAAGATTGTTTTCAAATTTCATCACTTTTTGAACTGTCGTCTGCAAACTCTTTCAATATTGGACAGTTGTAAAACTTGGCGTTTGGTAAAGGGTTAAGGAAATGGTGTCTTGTGTATAGCCTTTGCCATGTCAGTTTCTGAAGACAGAACAGACTGTCTTCCTTATTAATACTGTCCTTAGTAAAATTTCAGAGTGTGCTTTCCCTGGTTGTCATCCATTTATTTTTCCTTCCAGTGATCCAATGGTTAAATAAACAGATTAACGAGACCCAGTTACAACAACATAGGCCTGGAACATTTGAGATGCCGGGGGCTGTCAGTAATTTTAGGCCATCGGGACAGGCTCTGGTCTGTATTGTAGCTTGGGTTCAGTGATTGAAATAAACTTTTTAACTCTTTGCCATTACATAATTGACATGGCCCCTCTCCGCGTGGGTTCAACTCCTGAGAGGGATATGGATTTTCATGAGAGGCAGTCTCCCAACTGACTTACGGAATGCCGATGGTTCTACCCGCCTTGACCAGCCCTTATGGGCAGTTGAGTATGGGGTCTTCCTCCATCATGGATAGTCGGGCATCGCTACATAACTGAAATAATGTTGATGTGATGTAAAACCCATATATAAAAAACATAATTGAGCAGTGGAAGAAAGGTTGTAGGAAAATTGTTTATTTATGTTTTTTGTAAAGGATTGAAATATGTTTTACATTTCATCGAATAAAATAACATAATGATTTTTTTTAAATATTATAGGCCTCCAGGCCAAAAATACATACATTACACAATAAATAGTATTTTTCACAACCTGTATCTAGTGGGGTATTAATTCGGTTTGATTTCTGACATAGAAATGTAAGTTGTTTCAAGTATTTGATGCAAGTAAACTTATATCTTTTCAAAAGTGAAAGCAAAATTTTCATTCATAAGACAATAAAAGTCGTTTAAGATGTATCTCATGTATACCAATTGCATAAATATTTGGATCTTTTCTTTGTCATATATGCATAAATGAAAAAAAAGCACAATATTTACAATCAGTAGTAGGCATGTTCTTATAAAGCAGCTGTCCGATAGTCTTTCTTCCCTTGGTATATTACAATGTCTACCAACTTCAATCCCTTAAGCATGATTAAAATCTTGAATTAGGCTATGACAAAAGTTTGATTTCTACCATGTTGTATTTCCAGCATAACTTCAGTGCTTCAAGTTACGGGTCTACCATCAACTCCCACCTTCATGGTGATGTTAGAACAGGTGGTGTAGGGATGCCCCGCACATACCCCTCACAATCCAAACTACCTCAGGTAACTAACACTTCAAAAAGTCCAGGTTGGTCAAGTGTCGATGGACTTCTGAGATTGGGGTCCCAGGTTTGAGTCCCAGTGGCACCTCAGGTTTTGTGGAGTGACCGTTGGCAAAAGTCTTAAGAGCCCTAGCGGGGCCTCCGTGGCCTAGTGGTTGGAGTACAGAACTTGAAATCACATGGCCCCTCTCCGCGTGGGTTCAAATCCTGAGAGGGATATGGATTTTCATGAGAGGCAGTCTCCCGACTGACTTACGGAATGCCGATGGTTCTACCTGCCTCAACCAGCCCTTGTGGGCAGTTGAGTTTCGGGTCTTCCTCCATCATTAAGAGTCGGGCATCGCTACATAACTGAAATAATGTTGATGTGATGTAAAACCCATATGAAAAAAAAAAAATAAGAGCCCTAGCCTAGAACTGGTGGATCCAGGAAAGCTGTAACATATCTTGTGCTAAACACCATATTAACAAACAATTAACACTTTACTCTAGCAGGGTTTTCCTTGCCCCCTTCATTAATGCTAACTTGGGAGACTTTTGACCAGTTATATATCAAATTGTGAATAGAAAAATAATGTTCTTTAAGGGTGATATTCAGGAAAAGGGGGGCGGGGCATCAGTTGCTATAGAAGTAAAAGTAGAAGTAAAACCCTGCACTAGAAGACAGAAAATATTTAGTTTTTCCTTATGATGTTATTTTGGGAAGCAAAGTGTAATGATGAATATGAATAGAGTGTAAGACTTTTTATTTGCTCCCCATAGGGAGGGAATATAGTCACTGCTTTGTCTATTATATCTGTCTTTGTTTGTCAGAACTTTGTCCAGTTCATAATACAAAAACACCGATAGATATCTTCTTGAAACCTTATAGGTAGATAGATTTCAGTTTTTAGAAGTGTCTGAGAACTATTTCTCTATTTAATTGGATTCAGAGATACTTGCTTTTATTAGTTTTCATAATTAGATTTTATCTGGAGCATAACTCATAAGCCACTTAAGATACCAAAAAGAAAGCTCCAAATAGAGAAATGCATTAAAAATGAAGCCTTTGTTGCATGATCAATTTCAAAAGTCTCAGCTTTTTATATATTTACATGATAATTTATTGTAACATCAAAGCCATTTAGAATATCAATATGAATCTTCAAAAATAAAAATGAGAAATATGTTGTTGCATGTTCAAAAATTCAAACTCTTCATAAGGTTACATGATAAAATGGCGTATAATGTTTAATATCGGCTCCCATTGAATTCTTGTGATAAAACTGTAATTGTCATGTTCTCTATTTTGGACAGGTTCAGTATAATCCTGGTATAGCCAACAAGAGAAGTAATCCACCGATGCCGTCTAGGAATGGAGCGCCCCCTATACCAGAGGAAATACGGCCAAACAGAGGATCTCCACATTCCAGCCATTCAGCTGGCGATAAAGAGAAGTATGTTCAAGGGTCCTAGTGGTTAGAGTACATAGCCTGTAAATTCTTAGGCCTAGTCCTGATTTCAGGCTTTGCGATTTTAAATTTATTTTCCTTTTTTTGTTCATATTGAATGTTTAAATACAGGCTTCAAGTAATGATTTTCAGGCTTGAGCATTTCTTAACAATAGCAGGCTTGAGGATGGAACTTGAAACTACATGGTCCCTTTCTGTGTTGATTCAAAACTGGGTAAAGGCATTTGGGTTTTCATGAGAGGTAGTCTCCTGACTGACTTACGGAGTGCCAAAAGTTCTACTCGGCTTGACATGGCTCCTCTCTGAGTGGGTTCAGATTCAGGTGACGTCATTTTGATCTTCATTAGAGGTAGTCTCCATACTGACTTACGGATTACCTGTAGTTCTACCTGGCTTGACCAGACATTATGGGCACTTAGTATGGTGTATTTTTCCATCATTAAGAGTCTTGCATCGCAACATAACTGAAATAATGTTGACGTGATGTAAAACCTCATATAGTATGGGTATAATTATGGTCAGCCAAGTGCATTGTTTATGACTGTTACAAAATATAAAGAAATAAAAGAATTTTCCTGGCTGTTGATAGAAATCGTTGTGATAGTAAGAGATATTGCTCATTGTTGAACATTTTCACCTTTTGTCACATTAGTTTCTCAATCTTAATCTTAAAAAAGTGTTGAAAGTGTATTCACCTATTAAAAGGAGTGTAAATGAAAGAGGCTAAAGTCACTTAGTCTATCTTTTATAATGTATGGTGTGCTAAAATTACCATTGCTGTTGATGCACTTAGATATCTTATTCATTTTACTGTATGAAAGGCTATAGAATACGAAAAATGTTTATCTTAGCCACTAGACTGTCAGTAGTTTACAACAGAATTAATCTCAATGGACTACTGTTTCTAAAGGAACAAAATCACTATTTAGACTTGTTGATATCATTAGGTTAAATAGATGGATGCATTTTATAAACTAGTGTTGACCATAGTGAGTTAAGTGGGAAAGTAGTATTTCATTTTTCTGTACTCCTTGCTTTAATATTGAAAAGGTTATGTTCGGCACTAATAGTTAAGACGTGATATTCTGAGAAGCATTTGTTTCAGCCACTCGGATCATATTTTTTCTCTATTTTTCTCTACCAAAAGGTACAAGTTCAACCAAAGTTTTATAACTTATAGATTTAGATTATCATGAGAGGTCAACCATAGAAAACATATCGTTTTATTTAGCTCAACAAGCCTTAGTGGGCAGTTAAAATTGGGATTTTCCTCCATCTTTTTGGAGCCAGGCATCACAACATGTACATAAACAGTTAACATCAATGATGTGATGTAAAAGTGCAATTAAACAGTCTTGATGGGATGCTAAAACCCAATAACACGTTTCAACAATTCTGTTTTCAGTGATCCTCCACTAGACGCCCGCTATCTGACAAAGAGGGATGATGCAATAGCTATCCGTGGTGCAGGCTCGACGCGGAGTGCCTCTCCCCCAGTCATTCACTCCTCCGTGCCCTCCCATCACAACACAAGGATCAGTCAACAGCTTGTCGTTCCCAAGCCAGCCCATCCCCAACCTCCCCCACTGGCATCTGCCTATTTTCCTGGACAGAAAGGCTCCTGATAGATATATAGATTTATCCAGAGTGGGGGCGGTATATTGATATGAATGTGTCTCCCCTGGCGTAAAGTGTCATCTCAAATCAGCTTGTAAAGCGTTTATAGGGTGGTCTTAGATGACGTATTCTCCTGCTGTACTTTTAAGGGTTCTGTGTGGCCCAGTGGTAAAGGTGGCAGACTTAGAAAATGGATATTAATGTGTCTGCCCTGGCGTAAAGTGTCATCTCAGATCAGCTTGTAAATTGTGAACAGTTTACAAGCTGATCTGAGATGACACTTTTTATACTCTTACTGTACTGATAGGGGTCCTGTGTGGCCCAGCGGTTAAGGTGGCAGACTTGGAACTCTGGGATACGGGTTCGACCCCCACAATTACCTTTGGGTTCTTGGTAGTTGCCTTTGACATGTCATTTCAGAGCCCTTACATAGTACTGGTGGATCCAGGAAAGCGGTAACTTAATTGAAAATTGTTAAAATTGTGTAAAACACCTTATAAAAAAAATGGCTGTACTGATTTAGAGAGACAGCAATCGTTAACCATACAGTATCAAGACAAGGGAATATGTTGGCCTTTTTGAAGCTTTTTTTTTTTTAAAAATAACTAAGAAAAGTATTGCCCTTAAAATAAGAACTTCATTGAAAAAGGGAAAAATATATGAAAGTTAATTATTTCCTAAATACAGGAAACTACATGTACAGTAGTAATTCAGAGAGCTCTGTTGAATGGCTTTCTAAATAGCTTTCTGATTATGGTTATTTGTATAAACAGGGTTTCTGAATCTATACCTTTACATAATGGAATGATAATTGTATAATAAACTCATTTACAATGAATTGAAAGCAAACAAGCACCTTTGAATACAAATCTGACAATGAAATGTGAAAATGATCATATTACTCTCTTTAAAGCAAGGTACTTGTTGATTGATATTTGATATACTGAATATGTTGGTTGTTATTGAGATCTATAAGATGCATGTTTTGTTTTGCCTGTTCCATAACTTAAAAAAAGGCTTTCATTCTTAGATGTTTCTAGGATGTTAGAAGACTCTGTCATGTTGATAATCTTCTTATCACAGTTTAAAGGTGCATGTTCACAGATTAAAGGACAATTGGTAATTAAAATTCTATTTCTTTTAAACTGTTTAACAGCTGTTCTGTAGCATGAGATGTACAGGAGAATAGCCATTGGAAGAAGAATCAGTTCATATTTAAGTATTTAGAGTCTTTATGCAACGAAGAAGTAAATATTCAGATCCAAAAGCATTGCAACGACTTTGGATATAATTTCATACTTAGATAAATTGACCAATTTTGAATCAATTTTGCATTCAGTACCTATTTTACATTGGGTATACTGAGATACAAAAACTGTCTAGTTTCAATGACACTTTATTTCGACTGGCAAATTGTCCTATGTGGGAATAAAGCTTTAATTGGATAACTTTTTACCTCACCAGATTTAATGTGAAATTTAAGTGAAATACTTTCTTAGCATGCCATCTGAGGCATATGAAGTTCATGGAAGCCACTTTCCAGCTACTTTATGTTAGTATCATAGTGAGTTTTACCTCACAGATAAGGTTAGATTTCTCCTTTAAGCACAATTCATGCAAGGGTAATCAACCGCCTAAGGTTCCATGTGTTGTGCTCTTTTCCATGTTAACTGGCACTAGCATCAACTGCTGTGAACTGCCTGATATTTGAAAGAGTAATAAAATTGTGTCAGCAATTGGTTTACTCTTTGTAAATATAACTCATGTATTTATTTCCTCATTTTCTCTCTCTGTGTGTGTCTCTCTCTCCCTCCTGGTCTCGCTCTCCCTGTCTTGGTCTCACTCTCACTCTTTCTATCTTGCTTTCTCTCTTTATTTATATATCTATCTATTTGTCTCTCTTAATACCATACTCCCTTTTATTCAATCAACTTGCATTGATTTGTATTTTATGTTTTGTGTTGCAATGACATGCAATAATAAATATGTACTTCATGATATTTGTTTTGATAAAGCTTGAGATGGTAATATGGTGTGAGAAAAAGGACACAGAAAATGAAATAAAGACTCAGCCTTTTTAATTAATGCTTTAAGTTACACAGTACATATGGAGTGTATTCATTGAAGCAGGTATTTTCGATTGTGGCTTTTTATCAATAAGTAATTAACCCATTACCAAACAATGATTTGACCAGTTAGACACAAACGACTCTGGAAAACATTGTGGGGAAAAAGAGCAAGTGCTTTTAACAAGCACTTTTTCCTTTTCCCACAACGTTTTCTGCCTATCAGAAGATTATTTTTCAATTTCATCACATTTTGAAATGTCGTCTGCAAACTCTTTCAGTATGGGACAGTCGAAAATTTGGCGTTTGGTAAAGGGTTAAAAGTACTAACTCAGAGATGTGTTCTAGAGTAACAAACGTTAATATTTTTTATATCAACAACCATGGTCACTTAACCTAAAATGTTTTGTGATCAAATGAATATATCGCGGAGGAAGAAGAAAACTGGACAAGATTACACCGAAAGGAGACTCTTACAAGGATCTTTTTCTGGACAGTTTATTGCAATTTAAGCAATACAGACGTTCAAATGCATATGTCTGCATCATTCATGATATATATTATCTATCAAACATCCGGTTATTCTATTAGATCTAAGTGAAGCAGCATCGATAATCTGACAGCGAACAAGTCCAAGATATATGGATCGGTGACTGTACCATTGGTTTGTTTGGCGAGTTGGTGTTTTTGAGATCAGTATTTTAACCACAAGGCCAAGTAGGCCCCATAAAAACAACATCAAAAGTCAAAAATGGTAGCATTAAAGAAATTATCAAATGCGTTTTAGATAAAAAGAAGAAATAATCAAAAGAAGCATTATACCAGTCCAACACTGTTATTTCTAAAGTGACTGCAGTAGATACCCAAGGTACTATGACGCCAGAGCTTAGGATGATCCATTCGGGTAAATCTATTGCCATCAATTTTCTATCTGTTCATGAAGTAATACTGAGAAAACACGAACTAGGAAGGTAAGGGTCAATAAATTGAATGTCTCGAATCAAAACTTATTCAACGTAATACTGAGAAAACACGAAATAAGAAAATCATGGGAAGCATACGTCGCAAATCAAACCTTATTCAACATAATACTTAGAAGACAAGAACTAGGAAGGTCAATGGGCAGCATACGTCGCCAATCCAAAACTCATTCAATGACACCTCCGCAAGTTCCCATTTATGTAGTCCTCATAATGGATCCCTGTACTGGGACATTTTCCGTACAGGCGAACATGATTGGTCGATACGTGTTTTAGACTAGCCATGGCGGAACAGCTGCACTGAACTGGAACGTTGTCCAGATAGACGCCGACGGCGCTCGGAAAGTGGAAAAACCCAGCCGGAAAGGTTCTGATCTGGGTATTGGCAAGGGAGAGCGTGCTGAGCTGGGTATTATCCGCAAAGGCGTCGGCTGAGATGTATGTAATCGGATTATCTTGTAAGTAGAGCTGTGCCAGCGCTCTCATGCCGCTGAAATCGGCTCTTTGTATGGACGTGATGGCGTTGTTTTCCAGCTGAAGTTGCGTTACGTGTTTAAGCACATTGAGCACCCGGGGAACCGCGGTTAGCGCATTGTTACCGAGGAACACCGTGCCCAATCGTGAGGAACTTGAGGTTAGGTCGTTTGGGATCGAGGTGATGCTATTGTGCTCTAAGTTAACGACTAACGTTCCGGCACAGGCACTGCTGAATAGCATGGAAGTCATGTGGCGTAACGTGTTGTGGGTCAAGTCCATTCGGGGAATGTTGGGGATACGACACAGCGCCTCTGGAAAATGATCCATGTTCGACTGGGTAACGTATATTATTCTGAGGCTCTGTAAGTTATCAAAGGCATTGCCAGGGACGGAGTTCGGATTGAGGTTTTTAAAGCTTATTGTCGAGAGTTTCGACAAGTAATCAAGCTCTGTCGGCCATGACGTGAACATGGCAAGGTCAACACTGATTGAGGTCAATGTCGGAGCGAGGTTACGAAGGACGTTTGCGCTTGTGCTCATCGTCGAGATTGGGTTACCGTACAAGGACAGACTGCGCAGGTGCGTCAGCCTACCGACCTCAGATGGAATAGAGGTAAGCCTGTTGTTGTCCAGCTTCAGATTTCTTGTCTGTAGTTCGACGCCGCGAAAGGCATTTGGCTCAATACTCGAGATCGTGTTATCGTTCAGAAGAATATCCATGAAACTTCCGAATTTACACTCCTGGAAGGCGTTGGCTGGAACTGTCGTAAGCGCGTTGGCGGAAATGTCGATAACCACAAGCGTGACTCCCGCGGAAACGTGTTTGAAGAGCGGAAAAGTAGCAAGGTTATTGCCTCTACACGAGAGAGTGTAAGAGGAGCAATGGCACGGTGGTGACCCCGGACAGGCGCCGAATCCTGGTGGCGGCGCGTAGTATAGGAAAGCACTTACGCTGTGAAGATGCGCGGCTCCCACCAGGACCTGTAAACAATTACATGGATGTTATGGTACCATTGATGAGTGCTTAACGAAACAGCATCAGTTGATTTAATCCATTACCAATAATAACGACATTTGATCAGTTTGTTGTTATGATAACTTTGCTGCCTATTTAACCCTTAGAATGCTGGGTAATTGTCTAAAAAAACATCTTTGTGTCGTCTGCTTTCCAAAAACCTTAAATATCTGCTTAATTATGTTGAAGAAAATAACTCAGAGTAGCAAACGGGTTAGGTCACAAGCCGTTTGGGGGGAAGGGTATGACGAAACAGGCGTCATGGCAAGATTTCACGAGATATGACTAATGTCTGACGGCCAAAATTCAATAGAACGTGGCGTTATATGTTATAGTGATACTTATATTGGGAAATGCTTTTTCAAATGCTGTTTTTAATCATCTGTGGATGACAGTGGTCCAGAGGAAGAGCATCGATCTTGGGACACAAGGGTCGTGGGTTCGAATCCCGTGAGAAGCAGGATCCGCCTTGCGACCTTTCATTAATGCACATTCGGGTCGAATACTGCTCTTGATCCAGGAAGCAGTATCGAGAGCGAATAATATAAGTTTTAAGAACTTGTTTCACAATCGATGTAAAACTTAACTTTAAATCGTTTGGCAATTTGCTAGTACTGCCGTAATGCAAACAGACGGATATTATAATCCCTCCTCCAAAAGAAAAAGAAAGAAAAAAAAAACTTTATGATCACACAGTGTTCAGATAAGACGAAAACATGAGGAAAGGAAGAAAAAAATCGCCCAATGGGGAATTTAATTTTGAACTGTTCAATTTTTGTTTCAATTTCGAGTTGTCAAAGTTATAATATACTATGTGAAATGAAGCATAGGGTCATATGGACACATAGTTATCCTGGGTCAGTGCTATGTAATATATTATACAAGGCCCACGACTCTCAAGTGGAAAATCCGACCGTACAAAGTCGCCTGCTAGTCCAACATTACATGTCAATGGGCCCAAAAGTCGAGTCATCTTTTGTAAAGAACTCTTGGTATAACCGAAGTAAGTAAGGTACATGTACTGTCATGGGAGGATGTTTATTTAAAATAAAATAAATTTTTCTTTAGATTTCTGGAATTTTGTAAATATTCCATGGATTGTTAGAGTAGTAGATGACCTTGAAAGGGATGTAGTCGGATTTTTAATTCGAGATTCGGAATCCTTGTATAGTATATTACATAGCACTGACCCAGGATAAACTATAGACCTCTATGAAATAAACCACTTACTATATAGAACATGATCCAGGATGATACCATGCTGCCTGTTGTCTTGTCTATGACTACGTGGTAAGCGTTTGTCTCTGGAACAATGAGAAACAAAAACTGTTTTAACTGATGGCCCATCGTTCTTGTTTACTGCAAGTCATTTTTCTACTTGATAAGTGCATATTGCTTTTTTCAGAATTTAGCATTATCGATTGGTTTCTAATTACCATATCTGTTCCCAATCGCCACGTTATTTACTACCCAGAAATGAATTACTAACTGGAACAAAACAATCGCAATAGGAAATATATGATTAGAAAGAAAAGGCCCCGTGGCCCATTGATTGGGGCACAGAACTCTCCGGGTAAGTTCGAATCCCGGTGACGGCATTTTGGGTTCCTCTTGAGAGGACTGACTTACGAAATGCCGATGGTTCTACCCGTCTTGGCCAGCCCTCATGGGTAGTTGAGTTTGGAGTCTTCTTCCAACATTAAGAGTTTGGCGTCGCAACACAACCGAAAAATAGTTAACGCGTTAAAAACTGCATACAAATAAAGATGAATTCATAATTAAAAAAAATAGTGTCTAGGAAAAGGAAAAAAAAGGTTCTTTTTATCCCCAGCCATACATTCCTTGATATATTCATTCATTTTTACGTCGAGAGTATTTCATCGAAGTTGCACGTTACAAAGTTAATCGGCTAATAAACAGCTTTAACTGTAATAACCTTACCAGCGTTCTTTCCAAACCGTTTCCAAGGACGGTAAGCTCTAGAAGATACGAAGATAACGTCGTTAACTGGAATTTATATACATGATCAAGTAGGTCACCTTATCATCTCTTTTGACCTTTTGTTCGACCACTCAAAACCAGTGGCATTGTAACTTGACTAGGAATACGTCTCTCATCTATCGAATATAGAGACCGGTATGGTGCGTATCTATCTGGCAGAATTCTGGCTGGTAATGCAAGGAGCGAAAATAGCAAACTGTAGATAGAGATTCACGTTTGTTGCTTCATAATGATCAACTGGTTGGCCGTGTAACTGAGTGACAAAATGATTGTTGAGCCAGAAGACAGCAGGGAACCAACAGCGAACCAATTTATGTTTAATACTTGTTTTTGCCCCTCGCTCCAAGGTTCTGCGTGTCTAAATAACTAACGTTAACATTGAACTACATTTTGGCTTTTGCGACTGATACCAAATTGACATCGACTTCAGACTATAGACTTATCCAAGAACAAAATACATTTCATTTAAAACAATGAGAATCAAAACGGTCAAGATGCCCAGAGCAGGCTGCTAATTTAACTTCCCTTTTCCCATAGTGATTTCCACGAAATCTTCAGAAATAACCTTTTCTCAATTACTGAACATCCATTGAAACCATTGAACACTAAAATACCAAGGGCATGGTCATCTTGATCCCTTTATCACCCGAGTCGTTTTACAACCTTTTAGTTTTATCTAACTAAGTACAGATGTCACCGAAGTTAATCTCCATCCTTCGTTCATTCTTTACAGCAAATTTTTTGAATACTCTACAAAAAAGGTTTAAAATCTAGGCTGACAAAACATTAACATGAAAAATTTAGTTAATATGCCATACTTGCTTAGCATTTAATGAAGCATACTATTTTTTCAAAAAGTACTTTTTATGCTACAAAAACTACCGGAAGTATTTCAACAGTGGTGTTGCACCGTGTGAAATATGGTGCTATATAGCAATCAAATTTGAAATGAAACTAGTTCTGTAACACATGCCAATTATGGCAAAACATTTTAATTGCAAACACAGGAACTCTTAAACCTTTCTCATGTCGAATTAAATGATCAGTCCCAAGACCACGTGACCTCGGTTCAAGGTCAGTTTATCAAGATCAAAGTACCAAATATTGACATATTTTGACGGCAAACAAAAATCTCAATTTTAACCCCTGGTTTTCTATTTACAATTTATTATGTAATGAAGCAACTCACCGAGAGAAAAAAACCCGATAAATTAAACGTCACAGATTGTTATTTGTTAAACACTATGGCAGTCCGTTAAGGAATAAACAACGATTCTCGGCTTTAGATTAGTATTCTCTCAATAAAGTTCAATACATCGATAAGTATTTCTATGTGCCTCATAACTTACTATCAAAGACAAAATTTGTGTCAACATTTAAGCATGAAAAGATATCTGCTATCTGCTCTATATCGAGAAACGCCATCATCCTGTTGTTTTGTTCCCAAGTGTCACATTATTTGAATTATTATTCAAACCATTTACCCAGGCAAACAAAGCTTGACTCTTTGCACCGAATAGTTCCAGCTCCAACTGCCGTATACCGAGCACGACCGAAGTAATACGGCGAGAGAAAGAGTTTCAAAATGGCGGATTACACAACTCTTCATCAGATCCTCTCATCTACGGTTATAATGCTGCTGTTCTTTCTTCTCACCCTTTGTTTGTATTTACAACCCGTCCGACACTTCCACTGGGACTATTAGTTCCCTTGGATTTGCAATAGACCTAAGTCTTTCAATTCAACTATATCAAGTCGGAATCACCAAACGGCTTGTACTACTTTGAACTTTGAAGAAGACTGGATATCTTTAAAGAAATTCCCAATTGGGAAGGTAACATTAAGGGTCGATTATCCGTCCTTTGAAAGTCATCCACGGAATCGAAACAGTTGCCTCCCTGAACATATGAACTTGTATCTTATCGCATTTAGACTCATCTCTTATAACTGCATAATGGAGTGGCATTGTATCGTATATGGACTGAAATCTTACGTTGTAAATGTATTTATAACTGTACAATGATGAGATGTCAATAAAGATTACTACTATGACAAGATAACATCACCAGACAACTAAATATTGACAGCAGAAGTTCCCAATTGTTAATGTTTCTTCTGTAGTAAAATTTCTGTCATAACGACCATTAACGTGTTTGGCCAATACAGAATAACGCCTTGTGGAACTTTTCAAAATAAGTTTGGAAATTATGACTTCAATTCTCGCAATTCAGTTCAAAACTTGTTGCGAACTTTTGACACTTTTGCAATCACCTGTTTTGAAAAAAACTTATTAGAAGGAACACAATCGATTGCTGCCCCTCTCTCTCTCCCCCTCTCTCTCTATCCCTCTGTCTCCCCCGTCTGTCTCTCCCCCCTCTCTCTCGCTCTATCTCAGGGAGGGTAGGGGCAGTACAAGGATTTCGTCCTTTTTCGGTGGTTAAATCATAATTATAGTCCCTTTTATATACCCAATGCTTAACATTATATGGGGTTGGCCATTTAAACAAAAACCGATCATTGTCTAAAATATTCTTATGATTATCCCAAGTTCCTAAAATATTACATGAGAAAAAAGAATGGACAAAAGTGTATACATTACCACACGTGCATGTCCATTGTTTCCACAAAAATGTCATCGTTAACTTCCCTTTAATGACACCTCTTTCTAAGTTGATATACACATTTCACACCTTGCTGTAGTATGAGATACGATAGCGCATTAGGTAAGGTGTTCTTATACCTGATCAACACTCAGCCGGGATCCCCTTGATCGTCGCAGGTTCGAACCTTGCAACCGATAGAGAACAGTAATATTGTTTCTCGTTTGTTTTTATTTTTAGTACACATTAATGCGTATGACATGTTCTTTGTTTAATATCAAATCATATTCATTCATATCCATTCCTAAATTAACCAACAACTTCACCAATAGATGAATAACTTGTCACCACTTTTACACACGAAAATGTCCTTTGTAACAACCATTTAAGAAAAAAAAAACATTGCTACCAGTTTTGAAATAAAAAACGGGAATTGAAATAATCATTTCAAAACACGTAAGTATTATTAATAATCATATTTGGTTGAATTTCAATACATTTTTGAGTTGTAGAGGTAATTTCTAGTCGAATTTAGACAAAACATAGTCATTATTGAGTGAATTTATAATTCGCTAATATACCAGATTTCTGATGTCAATACAAGCATATGGTGTTATTTGAAGTTCATCATCTCGACCGTAGAAAGAAAGAGTTTCAAAATCGCGGATTCTACCTTAAGACAGAATTACGGACAATAAAAACACTGGTTGTGAAATGAAACGCCTTCTTTGTTTACAGTTGTTACCACGCTTTGCCGTACCCTATATCTCATTTATGCGTTTTTAGCCGTATGCTGTTTCCTTATTGAACGACTCAGATTAACCTCTCACTCTTTAAAGGCGTTATTACATACTACTCCGATCTGAACTCATCGGATTTATACAATGGACACGCCATTTTTCTTCTTGCAATACTACTTTCGCTGTATTTCATTTTTATTAATGGGTTTTACATCACATCAACATTATTTCAGTTATGTAGCGATGCCCAACTATTAATGATGGAGGAAGACCCCATACTCAACTGCCCACAAGGGCTGTTCAAGGTGGGAAGAATCATCGGCATTCCGTAAGTCAGTCAGGAGACTGCCTCTCATGAAAATCCATATCCCTCTCAGGATTTGAACCCCCGCGGAGAGGGGCCATGTGATTTCAAGTTCTGTACTCTTTACACTAGGCCACGGAGGCCCCTTGTTTTTCATTTACAAATGAAAACGAAACGTCAAAAGCAAACGACTTGAAATTTTGGTATAACGTATGAGTTACCGATCAATAATGATGATTTGTATGAGGTTTAACACTTCCATACAAATTGAACTACTAAACTTCGACGCTCATATGAAATGCGTTTTTAGTCGCAACAGTTAAAACAGCTTTTGCAACTCTACACTTATATACACTTATAATCAGACCCTCTCATCTATGTTAACGCTGTTGCTGTTCCATCCCCCACCCCCTTAAAAAGATTGATAAACGCTTTTACACTTCCACACGGACTATTTCCATTTGATCTGCAACAGCAATCGGAGCTACTCGGGTATTTCCGTGACCTGAGAAATACACGTTTTCATTGGATAAACCCGATGCGTTCAGATCGCTTCAACGGGTCTAAATCTGTCAATTTTAGGATATTAAATTGGAGAACTTGCCTTATTCTTTTGTTGAGTCACCTAAACATTGGTTCTAGCGATACAATGTTTAACTATAGCATCTAGATTTTAATTGTAAGACGTCAAAGACTTAAATCTAAAGCTGAGATATCAAATGCTTAATTATTTACTGAAATATTTCAATTAACTCTGAACATTTAATCTCTTTAACTTATCCTAACAATAACACTTTAGCTTGAGAAGAGCTCTGGTTATGAGAAAACTACGAAGATTGTCACAGACAGTCATTTAATGGAAGCTTAAAGGCCCATGAAAGGAGATTAATATCATACCAAACTATATTATTTGGTAAACGTTTGGACAGATTCAAATAGTTATCACCAGAAAACACTATCAGCACAACTTACATCTGAAAGTAAACCAGAAATAACCAAGATTAGTAAGTTTTATAATTCAGATTTCCTGATTCTTCACCTCTGACCTTGACAGTTGATACACACATTTTTGAACCGACCAACCAGAATTTGTTATTTTGAATATGTAAACAAACAGGTTGTTGATAAACATGATTGAGTTGGAGACATCTATATTTCAAGCACAAAATAACTTATTTTAAAATAGTCTATTTGATAGGGTCTCAATGCATTCCTTAACTAATTCTCATGACTTTTATGATCATAATAGAATAACTCCATATATTTTTTCAGTGATTTATTTGTACTCCTCTCCTTTGATGTGCCTTTAAACAGCAAGCCGATTAGCAGGCCTGCGATCAGGGATGGAATATTACGCTGACTGAAGTCATAATGTTTATCAGAGACAGTATCGGAGACATAAGCGTCTCTATGAATCTATGTGTACATCCGTTTTTAGGTTCTTCAACATCGTACAAACTAATGGATTTGTGGTAGTGTAATGGTTAGCGTCGGGACACCGGCTAACCCCAGTTCGATCCTCGATAACGATCATATTTATCATCGCAGAGTGTCCTCTGGCAAAACACATTTCAAGACACATGTCCTAGCCTTGTAGTGGTAGGTCTTCCAGGGAACATGCACGATACTGCTCAAGACTGAGCGCTGTTCACTAATAAGATGAAAAAAAAGTTTTTTAAAACAAATGTTCATGTTTGTTTAACATACAGTAAGTACATGGACTACAAACCATAGTTTTATCTGGGTTGTCCAATATCGACCCATCACCAGGCAATGCTAAATGCGCTAAATAAACCGTGACAGGCCAATCCTCTCAGTATAGACTAGTACCAGTTTATGAGATACTCTAGGAGCTTTGATTGTGGATACAGTACTTTGATCCAAAATGGCGCATCTTGTCAAAAAGTCAGAAATCGAAAACTTACTTTTGAAGTTTTACAACATTATTCCGGAGAAATTGGAATTTTTCGATGCCTATGAAGATGTTAACATTAAAGTTTATTCGCTAGATGCAAGTAGCAAGAGATGTCACTCGTCCAAGTTCGTGCTAAAGCTAAATAAATCGGACATCCACTACATAAGTAAACATTCTTGCATGCACATTTGCCCAAATCCCCCTTTTTGCATCCGGTTGGCTGGTTTTCTTGTTAGAACTTTGTTCTACTTTACCCTTTTTTAACTACATAGCATGTAGGATATCTTATAGTCTGAGTTAGTGATAACAAATCTCGCCCTGATTCGCACTACAATGACAAAACATGTTGATTATTTTTTAAAACATTTCTTTTTTTTCAATTTCCAATCAAACTGCGAAAAAGATACTTGCAGAAAAAATAAGACTGGTATTGAATAAAGCAAATAAAATTCAAAGCGTTTCAGCTTTTGGGGATGTAACTCTCATGTTTTAATAATGTGAATGTGCATGCATTGGCCATTTCATGCCATATTGAGTGGCAAATGAATCTCTAACACTCATTGTGTCAAAAGAAATCTTGAGTCTTATAAATAGTCTCCTTTTGATCACATCACTAGAAAAATAATACAATAACAATGCCATGGAGTTGAACATTCTGCTCAGTT
The DNA here is from genome assembly GCA_947846245.1 of Cerastoderma edule. Taxonomy (NCBI): domain Eukaryota; kingdom Metazoa; phylum Mollusca; class Bivalvia; order Cardiida; family Cardiidae; genus Cerastoderma; species Cerastoderma edule. The sequence goes on from OX401405.1 coordinate 49,872,006, forward strand.
TGTATAGTATATGAATGAAATAGGTTTATTTTCATTCTTTTTTGTAATCACATGTTTTACTTATGAAACATTTAAATGTTGTTGTTTTTTCGCATCAAACTTTAGACTGTCTACTTTAACATTAATATGTCATTATCACAGACTGTGACTGACACATAAATGTTGATTGAAGATTCTCATGGCATTCCAATATAAGTAAAGCATAATGCAGATTTATTTTGTAATCATTGGTTTGTGCTTTTCTGTTTTCAAGAGTTACACAAGTTTTGTTTACATTCACATGGATGCAAGCCCCCTCATTTACCTGGAAGTGACTTTCTACCATAATGCATCACAGGCAACACCATATTTTCATGAACAATGTTTTTGCCATGCAAGCCTTTGTTACCCAAACCCATGACTTGCCATACTTAACACAGATGTTTTACCACTATGCTGCTGAGAAAAAGAAGGCTTTACATGAAAACAGTTATTCTATATTTCCAGATTTTCAAATAAGTATAGCGAGCTACTTACGTTACAGGGGAATTCAAACAATAACACCAGTAGCAGCTGTTGATGGGACTACTGTATTCAGCCATACATTTGCATGTGATTCTGAAGGTAAGCTTTCGTAAAATTGAGAAAGTAGGATACTTTTTCTGCTATTTTCATGAAGTATTCACAAAAACAGCTTAACAAAACATCTATGTTTCCATTGTACTTTAAAAGGCATAGATGATATTTTAATTTTGGAAAAAGGTCATTCAAACGTATAGCTAGAGCATTAGTTTAAAACTGAATGGGCTTTTTGCAGAATGATGTCTTTTTGAACTTATAAATGTTTGAATGAAACTTTTATAAGTTACATTTAAACTAATTGATTTTACATTGATTATGAAACTAATTCTATTATGAAGTTTTCACTTTTGTTTTTGCTCTCAAGAAATGTATAATAATGACATGTTTCAAAGTGAACCCTGCATGGGATTTGAACTCATGTCTGTCATGTCTGGAGGCCAACACTATACCACTGGACCTCTGTCACTTTATTTTATGTAGATATCTTGGCTATTTTGTCAGTTATGTTAATGCACTTTAATCCTATTCATTCAAATATATTCATTAATTCAGTTATGTCCCTGTTTTCCTGGTTTCACCAGTACTACCCTAGGGCTCTGTAGTGTTTTCCTTTCCCTTGTAACTAGAGGTATTTGTGGGGATCAAACCCCTGACCCCTAAAAGATTAAAACCTTTTTAAATTTACCATGTAGGACCCTAACACCATAGGTAAATTTGATTTACAGACAGACACATGGAGATGACGGTATGCATGTTTCTCTATATCCCTGGTGTTACAGTCTCATCTGCAGGAAATCCACAGTCCCTTATGTCCGATATTGGAAGGTTTACTGGGAGGATGGACACAGTTCTAAAGGTACCCTGTTTAATGTAGAATACCCATAATCTGCCTTTTTACAATTTATTCTTTTGGCGGATTACTTTGGTCGTTCTCGGTATATGTTAATCTAGTCCGAAACTTTTCAGTTTAATGCCATTAGTTCCATCCTGATCAATGTATATCTAGAACAATCAAAGTATACAGACGAGAGAATGAGTTTCAAAAAAGGGGAATACGGGTAATCTACTTTAACAAGTTGTTAGCTGACAGTGGTCCTGAGGGGATGCTGACATTAAAGGTAGTCTAAGTTAAATATTAGACAGACATGCCAGTAGTGTAGAGGTGCCGACAACGGTGTTTCTGGTGCTGCAGAGGCACAGGAACTATTGCTAATTATATCTTTCTGTGATGTAAATGCAAGACTCAGTTTGTACCTCTGTGCATCTGAATTATTGTTGACACAACATAACACCCTACTCAAAAGAAAAGAAAGCATTATCCGTAGGTTTGTTTACGGTGCAGGGTTTTCCAATGACCACTTGATTTCTTCTAATTTTTGGGACTTTGAACCCTTTAACCCTTTCCCAAACAATAACAACATTTGACCACTTTGTTACAGACGACTTTTCAAACATTGTGGGAAAAGGAGAAAACAAGCAATTTTTCCTTTTCCAACAAGGTTTTCTGCTCTATCTGAAGAATATTTTCCAATTTCATCACATTTTGAAATTGCGTCTGCAAACTCTTTCAATTCGGGACAGTCAAACATTTGTTGTTTGGAAAAGGGTTTTAAACATGGTATTGTGAATGGAAAATAATGACCTATAAGGCTCATATTCAGGAATTGGTGGTTTGCTCCTCAGTGCTGTTGTTTCTCAATTTGATGTACAATTAGTCATTAATCCACGTCCAACAAGAGTACAGGTTATGTATACAGGAAGCAGAATCGAGATTGATTTATCTAAGTTGTAATAACTTGATTCATGTTCAATGTAAAATAGATAAGTTTAAACTTAACTAGACTACAACCAGTCTCAGCTGTAGCTTTTATTTAGGAAATATATCTTGTCCAAATTTCAAATTTTGAGCTTTTTTCAATACCTGCTGCATACTTATGAACTTTTTTTCAGGACTTTAATGCAGATGCTGGTGATATTTGCAATGACATGTGGGAATTGACTTGTTTACCAGGCCTCGAGGGGTTAGTTCCGCAATACTGCGATGACGATTTAAAAGTTGTGGCACAAGAAATCATCGACACGTACCATAGGGATATAGCTCCAAACCTGTGTCACTTTCAAAAAGGTATGGGTTACAATAAGGAAATAACCCTTTCCCAAACAATAACGACATTTGACTTCTTTGTTGCAGACATCTTTAGAAAACATTGTGGGAAATGGAGAAATTGCTCGTTATGGGCAATTTCTCCTTTTTCCACAAGGTTTTGTGCTCTATCTGAAGATAATTTTTCAATTTCATCACGTTTTGAAATGTTGTCAGCAAATTATTTCAATTTGGGACATTAAAAAATTTGCTGTTTGGGAAAGGGTTAAATGGACTGTGTAATAGATTGGGCAGTTTAGTCATTTTGAAATGAAATGTCTTCGACCAATAAAATAATATAGTCAAAGGGAAGTAACTTGTGTACCTCCTTAGCTGGTTTTAAACATTAATTATCTCCCATTGACCATTTTAAATGGTTCTTTATTTAGTTTAGTTTAGTTTAGAGTCATTACCCGACACAGGTCCAAAATGGGTCCTCTTCGTCAGGGCCGTTCCTACATTTTTCAGTTCTGAAACAGCTTTCCTGGATACACCAGTACTAGGTTAGGGCTCTGAAGTGACTTGCCAAAGGACACTCCCACGAAACTAATTGGCTTCGGGACCCCCGTGTTCCGAGTCCACCACCTTAACCACTGAGCCATGCAGGACAATAAATTTTTTTCTGTATGGTTATGAGTGGGGCTGGAAAGATGTCAATAATCTAGTATTATGCTACTTGAAATCTTTGTTGTCTTTTTTAACAGTAGTTGACAATTCGAGGTGAGCTTTTGTGATAGCCCAATGTCTCGTCCGCTGTGTGCTATCAACAATTTCTTTAAACATCTTCTCCTCCTAAACCATTGAGCCAATCTTAACCATACTTATCAGGAATGTTCTTTTGGTATTGCTCTTTAAAACGTGTTCAAAGAACTTTATTCCATAAAACTTTGGTTGCTGTGGCATGAAAAAGGGTGAATTTCTGCAATTTTAAAAATCTTCTTGTCTGAAACAAAATAATCTCACAGAAATGTTGTTTGGAAGTTGAAAACAATGCTTCTAACTATTCTTCAAAAAGGTTGTAATCTCAGGTGAGCAGTTCTAGGGCCATCATGGCCCTCTTATTTCAGAAAATTCAGCATAGATCCGTACTAAAACATCTTGTTTTCTTGAATTTGGATAAGTCAACGTAATTAGTCCTTTGGCTGGTTAATTATCAATCAGTCCCAATTTAAATGTTATGTAAATATTTCAAGTGAGTTGGAAAAGACATTGACAATAATGGACCAAATGCTTGAAACTGATAAACAGTTCAGATATGTTATGTTCAGCTTTTTTCCATACAAGATGAAATGTCATCAATGAGCCTATGGAAGAGGCTTATTTTACCTATTCTATTATTTTTGATCAAAATCATCATATATTGTTGCTACTCATTAGAATTGGCTTGCCCAAACAATTCATACGAGTACTACAAAGAAAGGATGTCCTGTAGAGACTTCGAAATATTGAATTCACTATACTGAGGAATATCTGGGTCCTGCGTGGCTCAGTGGTTAAGGTAGTGGACCTAGGCCATTTAGTTATGTGGGAGTGGCCTTAGGCAAGTCACTTCAGAGCCCTAGTCTAGTACTGGTGCATCCAGGAAAGCCGTTTCAGAACTGAAAAATGTAGGAACGGCCCAATGAGACCTATGTTGGGTAATGACTCTTATCTAATCTAATGCCTTATCATGAATGCTTATACATGTAATTTATTATTCTTTTTGCAAGGCTACATACATGGAGATGTGAACAACTGTAATATCATTATCCAAACAGAAAACGAAGAAGAACAGTGCCCAAAATACACAATAGCTGCTATAATTGACTTTGGTGATGCTTGTTTGAGTTATTATGTGTATGAATTGGCAAGTGTTATGGCAGACCTAATGGCATCAACTTTAAACAAAACAAAGAATATGTCTAGTTCTTTCGATGCTGGAAAAAACATTCTCGATGGGTACAGAGAAAACTTCGCTTTGAATAGTTCAGAGTTGGAGCATCTACGTGTGGTTATTTGTATACGATTGTTACAGATGTTTGTCTTAAATAGTAGAACATTTCTAAATAATCCTGAAAATATATATTCTTCTTCGGAGATTGAAGAATCTGGCAAAATATGTCAAACTCTTTGGCGGATGACAGATTCAGAGTTCTTTTCAAAAGTTGTTAAAGAATCTTGATAGTTAAGTACAGAATGAGAAAAAGAATTCATATTTCTTCAACATGGTAGCAACTTACCTAATCTGCATGTTAATGGTTTTAATGAGTCCAGCGGGAGAGATGGATTTTCATGAGAGATAGTCTCCCGACCGAGTTACAGAATTCCGACGGTTCTACCTGGCTTAACCATTTAGTATGGGATCCTCCTGCATCATTTATAGTCAGGCATTGTAACATAATTGAAATAATGTTGACGTGATGTAAAACCCATATAGAAAAGAAATGAGTCCAGCCTAGACTAAATGTGAAATATTAGATATTCATACAACTTGAAATACCGGTACTAATATTTATAGAAGTTCACCAAAAGTGGCTGTTCTGTATTGAATATATTAAAGAAGTCTTCTTTAGAAAGACCTAAATGATGACAGTTTTTACGAAATAATATGTTTGTGTTAATGAATTGATCCTGTGTAACCAGTTATTAAGGTGGTGATTTTAGAAAAAGTTGAGGTCCCAGGCTGGAGACCTACCTACACTTCTGGTTTCATGGGAGTGACTTTTGGCAAGTCACTTCAGAGCAAAAGCCTAGTACTGGTCAATCCAAGAAAGCTGTTTCAAAACAAATACTTTGTTCAAGTTTTATGTTCAGGTTTTAAATACATAGATTGGTAGGGAATGGTTTTGAAATTGCACACATGTGTCTTTGGTGATATTGCACATTTTATATATACACCAAGCCTCTTAACCCTTGCTTAGATTTTAAGCCTACTCTTGTACTTCGACAATCTTTGGTAAAGATTTATGTGCTAGTTAGTACAGTCTAACTTGTGTTAAGCAACCACCCTTTTAAACAGCCAACCTTCTTTAAACAACCTCTACAGAACGTCCCATTGTTAGATTTATAGAGTACATCAATTTGTGTTAAGCAGCCAACCTGTCTTAAACAGCCAATTTACTCTGTCCCATAGGCTGGCCCCTTAACACAAGTTTGACTGTATATCAAAGGATACTGTAAGGAATGGTTTAAATTTTCACACTCGTGTAATGGTCATAGTCTGGGGCCATGACCAAGTCCCACAACTCTGTCTTGAGCAAATGATGTCCACTTTTGTACTTAGATGATCTTGGTTAATGTGTTGTGTGGAAGTTGATCTCTCGAGAACTACTGAAAGAAATGAATTTAGAGTTTACACAAATACCTGTAATCAGGGTCATTATGAATTGTTACTGACCAAGGTCAGGTACTCTGCTTTGAATTATAAGCAAACTATATCCCTTTTTCGAATTTAAAATATCTTAGTTAAAATGTATTTATGGATAATGTGCTACATGCTCTCTCTCCTCCCTCCCTCCTCCTCCTCCCTCCCTCCCTCCCTCCCTCCTCCTCCCTCCTCCTTCTCCTTCCTTCCTCCTTCCTCTCTCTCCCTTCTCCTCCCCTCCTCCTCTCTCCTCTCCCTCCCTCCCTCCTCCCTCCCTCCCTCCCTTCCCTCCCCTCCCTCCCTCCCTCCCTCCTCCCTCCCTCCTCCCTCCTCCCTCCCTCCCCCCTCCCCCATCTCCACTTCCATCTCTCTCTCTCTCTCTCTCTCTCTCTCTCTCTCTCTCTCTCTCTCTCTCGCTCTCTCTCTCTCTCTCTCTCTCTCTCTCTCTCTCTCTCTCTCTCTCCCTCTCCCTCTCTCCCTCTCCCTCTCCCTCTCCCTCTCCTCTCCCTCTCCCTCTCTCTCTTCTGTCTGTCTGTCTGTCTGTCTGTCTGTCTGTCTGTCTGTCTGTCTGTCTGTCTGTCTCCCTCCCTCCCTCTCCCTCTCCCTCCTCTCCCTCTCCCTCTCCCTCTCCCTCTCTCTCTCTCTCTCTCTCTCTCTCTCTCTCTCTCACCCTCTCTCTCTCGCCCTCTCTCTCTCGCCCTCTTTCTATCTCGCTTTCTGTCACGCTTTCTCCTACACATCTCCCCCACACTCCAACGCATTTTGGGTTATATACTACATACGTATGTACAGGCTTAATCATAATTATATATGACGCAGACACAATTTAACTAAATCTATATCTAGCAACCATATGTTTCGTGACTCGTAAATCTTCATTCTCTTATTAAACTCTAACACATGAGGTGATCTGGCTTTCTGTGTGTGGGAGGGGCGCATGACAACGTAATACATAGGTACACATCCCCTTTTGCCTTCACAGTGTGGTTTCTGCTGACGAGTTTTTAATTTAATTTCTGAGTTTTATTTCTTCTAAATGGGCAATGTCTGCCATTAAGGACCTGAATGGAAAGCAAACATAGACGATAATCAGAACGAATGGAAGAAGTAATTCCTCCTTGTGTTAATGAGTACAAATACATGAAGAGAACAATTTTTATTCAAAACTATAAGATTTCATTTCTATGAGAAAGAGAATTAGTCCCTGTAAGTATAAAAAGGTTGTGTCTAGTAATGACATGAAGTCCATATGAAGTCCTTATCCAGATTTATTGTTTTGCGTGAAGTCGAGGGTCGTGTAAACAAAGTTAAAGTAACGTATGCTCACTTTTTGCGCAATTGCTTGACTTGGAATCGTCAGTAGGCTACTGGGTTACAGTTAGTCCGGCAGTAACATATCGCTAAGATCATCGGCGCTTTTTGCATCTTTAACATACGACAAATGAATCGAAATAACATACCTCTGTATAGTTTTCAAATACTTTGAGAAAGGATACACCAATGAAACCACCTGGGCTGGTTGGAACGAACCTGAGACCCCCGATATATGAGTTTCCCTACTTTTACCACGGGGTAACGCAGGATTCATAAATGCACGGTTATCAACGACCACTATGAAGAAAACCGACATATGTTAGACAAGGTAACACACTTTGATGCAGTTAGTACTTTAGACGGGTTTAGAATAGATACACATGCGGGGGATAAAACGAGAATACCCGTTTGTCTTTACTACATTCCATAGTTTAACAAAATGGATTTTTACCAAGCAAGCTAACACGAAGCTTCAGGAGAATGAGCCTTCTATGAAAAAGTGCACTTTTCATTTGATAGCGTTTAACACTTTACGAAGCGCCAAATTTTGGACTGTCCCAAATTGAAAGAGTTTTCAGACGGCATATTGAAATGTGATGAAATTAAAAAACAATATTTTGATAGGGCAGAAAACGTTGTGGAAAAAGCATAAATTGCTTGTTAAGAGCAATTTCTCATTTCCCCATGTTTTCCAGCTTCGTCTGCATCAAACTGGTCAAATGTCGTTACAATCGGAACTACTCGGGTATTTCCGTGAGCTTTGAAATACACCTCGGATATAAGTGTAGGGTTACAATTTTTCGGGTAAATCGGCATCCGCCAATTAACACATTTTCTAACCGTGCGCGTTAAGTAGTTCAATGTGTATGGAAGTGTCAATCTCTACCAGAGTAAATCAATTTTATCAGTAACTCATGCCAATTGGCGAAACTGTTGTTGTTCCATGCATAGTTGTTTCCTCAATCAAATTTAACGACTTTTAAGATTTCACATTTAAGATCTATTTTTAAAAACAAAAATAAAGTGACGTCATTCTCGCGGGAAACAATATGGCGTCATCCCTATTATTTCAGAGGTGTTTTCATTGGATAAACCCGATGTGTTCAGATTGATGTCGTTATCGTTTGATTATAGGTTAAACATCGACGCAATTACCGCTACAAGTGTGAAGTATAAAGAGGAATTGAACGTTTGAAAGCCATAACACGTGATTTCGAAGCAAAAATAGCTTCTTCTTTTGCCTTTGTTGTGGGACTTTGAAGCGTAAAGTATTAAATACATCTTACATTCAAACACTTTCCTGTCATTTCTTTGTTTGTTGTGTCTTTTTATTCCTAGATTTAATTGAATATGTGGCAAGCAAGTTCACGTGGTTGAGTTATGGGTGGTAAAAACATTGTTAACAATTCAATTTGTAAGATTCATTTCATGTCTGACCTATGATTAGACTCTTCGGGGACGTAGCCAGTCTGAAATCTGAAATTAATATTACACACTGACGGTGGAAAGGCCATATCAAATGAGACATGGTAGTGATTTCAGGGTAGGTCACCATGTAACGACAAAGAAGTATTTTATTGTAATTATCTCCCTTAGCGGTATTTTGATTTATTATACATGTATGAAGAACTGATATCATTTCAGGTACTTTACTTCAATTATTATGTGTTTTTATAATTCACGAAGAAAACTCGAAATAATTTCACTGATTGATTTATATTCATCTTGGTTTTTCGTTGATGATATCTACAATAAACCTCTATTTGTCACGGATTTGTTTTCGCTGGATGTGCATCAAATCGTGTTGTAACGGAGTAAACTGTTTAACTTCCCAGAATACCATGATTAACTCTAAACACGAGTTATCCAAGCCGTAACTTAAAGGTAAACAGTTTTGTTAATTATAGTGTCACCCGTAGTGAAAGGGCCAACCAGTTTGGCTGATGTGACAGTTTTCACTGATTATATAAAGTACCTGGCAATTTCTAACACTATGCCAGGCGCCAAATGGATATGAGGCGGCTCACGAACAGGCAATTTCGGAACGAGTCCTTTGTGAAAAAACAAAATCCGGACAAACGCCTCCCTTGGGGCTCAAATCCTCAACCTCCCCGTCCCGAATCGGATGCATGAACCACTAGTCCAAGGTAACTTTTCAGAATGAAATATCTACGTCTCTATCATTCGGACTAGGTTAACTCTTGCTTCTGTGCTTGATAAGACCTAGCCAGGGTATCGGATAACTGACCCCTTCACCCACCCCCACACCCACATGCACACGACACTCTACGTCTGCTACAAAGAGGAAAATGAAACTCCTCTCGTCTGCTGGTCTGCATTTGATTAAAAGTTAATGCACAGTAGATCCCCGGACAGTTGCCTAGTTTATATTTCTTTTTGAGGGGGAAGGCCGTAAACTAGTAGTAACGAGTTTTTAAACCCCCATATCTTTCCTCTATCTATTTTGTTCATCGTGCTTTGGTTTCTGATGCGTTTATCTTAAGTGGAGAAAACTCGTAAATCAGTTGGCGAATAACAACACCATCTTGTATGAGTACGAACAAAACCATTTTTCGCCATGTATTGGCATACTCGAATCAACATTTGCTCTTTTTTTTTTACCGATAACGCAATTTGCAACACTGTCTCCATCTTAACCTTTTTACCAAACGTTAAATTTTCGAAATGTGATGAAATTGAAAAATAATCTTCTGCTAGGGCAGGAAACATTGGAAAAAAGGAAAATGCTCGTTATGCTCGTTTTTCCACACTGTTTTCCAGAGTCACCTTCAACACACTGGTCAAATGTCTTTGTTGTTTGGTAATGGGTTAAGAATTACCCATTTGTTGTAACTCTTGCTTTTTTACGGGCGAACTATAAGTGCTACAAAATATATTGTAACTCTAATGCATAGAGTGTGTATGAATCTCTCAGCAACCTTCTAGATGAAAAAAAGCACTTGAAGAGATAAACATTTATCGTCGGCGTTTTTGCACAATATTTTCAATTCTAACCATTGAGATACGTTATTTAGAAAACATGTATAGTTGATAGGTCGGGATACCGGGTTCGAGCCCCGCCGAGACCTCCAGTTCCGTAGGTGTGTCCTTTGGCAAGTCGCTTTATATGCCTAGCCTCGTACTGGAGGATCAAAGAAAGCCGTAACAAAACTAGACAAATGTTGGCATGGCGTTAATCACCGGACTGTTCCTCGAAGATTAGTTAAATACAATCCTTCACTCAAACATGGTTTAACCCTTATAGTGCTGGAACCGACTTCATGATTATGCATACAGTTTAGATCAGCGATCAGTCGCCAAGCAAATTTGCGGTAAGCCTGTGATCTAACCTGTGTGTGCTACTCTGAGTATCTTTCCTCATCAAAATAAAACAACTTTTCAAGGTTTTGGAAAGCAGACGACACACAAATCTTCTTTTTTAGAAAATAACCCAGTATTCCTAAGAGTTAATGTAGCCGCAAAACCATTGTGAGTACCAACACACAAAGGGTAGGGGAAGAAGTGAATGGATAAGTCAGTGAGTAAAATCAAATCATATCTTGTCTGGACATTAGCCAGATGAAAATACTGCAAATCATCAATTTTCCATTGTTTGTTTTCATCCGATGACATCAAACCGTCAGTTCAAAGAGAAAACATACGTATTGTTGATGTTAGATGTTTATGAATGTATTTTCTTATGCATTATAAAGGTCATATTGTTAAAGACTCTTTGACCAAAGGTTAGAACATACCCTTTGGACCCTTTATCCATAAAACAACCATTGGAAAGATTCAAATTAAATACAGTTTGCAGTTTATTGTTTTCACTCAGCACATTCATTTGTGGTATGAGGTACACATAAAAAGTCCAAAGTATGTAATGGTTTAATTTCTAGGGTAATATTTTTAACATTACAAGGATATTTTTGAATAGGATTGAGTCTGCTTGAGGATCGAACATCTTCTAAAAGCTAACTGGAAGCAAACCAAATTTGAAGCCAATGCAGAAAATGCAAAATTGTAATTGTTCAAAGGTGATTCGCTGCTGAGGTTGGGATTTTTTGATCCCAATGTTTCTTACGGGCCCATGCTCAACTTGAAAATGCAGCATTTTAAATTTTCAAGAACTACTTTTGATGGTGCAACGGCCTCCGAGGGTAAGTAAACAGTACATCAGAACTACTCGGACATTTTCGTGAGCTGTGAAATTCACCTCGGATATAAGTGTAGGGTTACAATTTTTCGGGTAAATCGGCCTCCGGCGTCTAACACATTCTCTAAGTTTGCATGTTAAGTAGTTCAATGTGTATGGAAGTGTTGGACATCCTTCTAAATCATTTTTCTTTTATCAATAACTCATACGAAATGACGAAATAGTTGTTGTGACATGAATAGTTGTTTCCTCAATCAGTTATAACAACTTTTTAAATTTCACATTTAAGATCTATTTTTAAAAACGGAAGTAAAGTGACGCCATTCTCGCGGGAAACAATATGGCGTCATCCCTACTATTTCAGAGGTGTTTTCATTGGATAAACCCGATGTATTCAGATTGGTAAACAGTGCTGTCGCACCGGCACGAACAACGTAAATGACGACGTCACTCTATGATGCGGTGGGTAACAGGCAATCTTAAATACTCGGATATTTCTGTAACCTTAAAAATAACTGTCTTAATTGAATAAACCCATTGAGTTCAGATAGGGTAATAGGGAGAAAAAAGAAATGAATGCAAAACCAGTTCTGAACAAAACAAATAGTATCGGTTTGCACACAGGGACCTCTGTATCACGATAGAATTACTGGCATATATCATATACGTAATTATTCACAAAAAAAACAAAACTAAACAAATTATTGTACGGAGCAAACACTTTCGTCATACAGCAATCTTCAAACGTCTAGAAATAAGCAGCTCTATCCTTAATATATGTTAATTCGCTATACTTAGCTCTCTAATAGTTTATATGGAAATTTTGAACTGGTCTATTTATAATCTAATTATAATCACATGCACCTGTCAGCCTGGATGTGCGTGGGTGTGCGTGTGAATGTCTGTGTTTAAGCGTGTCTTTTGTATTGGTGTGTACACGTGCGCGGGTTGGGGTGGGGTGTGGGTGTTGGGGTGTGTGTGTGTGTCTGTTGTGGCTTGATAAGAGCCTGTGAAAGTGGATGTGCGGATGTATTTTTCCATAAAAGTTTGTAACTATATTAACGTCTTTTTGTTAAATCATTGTCTTCTATCATGTATTTGCAAATCTTCATCTTGGGGGAAATAAAAGAATACAAAAAACCAATAATGATAAAATTTCCAATCTAATTGTGTATAAATATTGTGATAAAAGGATATATCGCTCGATTTTCACCATTTTCTTTTCTTTTCCTGATGTTGATGGCGTTGATTTCCCATTCTTTTGCCAAGCCAAAGAATGTATGAAGTGATAGCCTAATACTCAATTCTAGTCTTATTCACAAAAGGTTGGAAAACCGCACGATAAAAGAAGAAACGGCTTGTGTGTGGCTAACATTTCTTCTTCTGAAGTATGTTTTCTTTCAAGATTAAAATTGGTCTTGTATTTGACTTTGTACCAATCATGAAAATTGTTGCATACCTTACATGCATTAGACGGGGGCCAAGTGGTTAAGGCTTCGGACTTAGAACTCGGAGGTTTCGAGTTTGAGCCCCTCCGATCCACCTGGTTTCGATGGAGCATACTACGGCAAGACAAAGCCCTGGGTTTTACTAAACAGTTTACGCTTAAGATTTGCGTAAGTCTAAAACAACAATTCCTCTTATTTCAATATTGGACGAAGCAATATTGCAAAGTGACACATTGCAACATTGTACTTTCATTTCAAGATACTATCCATATTTATCAATTATGACTTACGCAAACATTTTCCGTAAGTTGTTTAGTAAAACGGGCCCCTGGTCTAGTACTGGTGTACCCGTTATGATATAACTAGGAAAATTACGACCCATTTAATGTAAATCTGTCTATTTTACTGGCGAACCCTTGAGATAATATTACTCTAATCCATTCATGTAACCAATTTATTAAACGTAAACTGCCGCATTCGACTTAACCCTTTCCCAAACAACAAATTTTCGACTGTCCCAAAATGAAAGAGTTTGCAGACGACATTTTAAAATGTGATGAAATTGAACAAAATTCTTCAAAAGGAGCAGAAAACCTTGTGGGAAAAGGAAAAATTGCTCGTTACGAGCAATTTCTCCTTTTCCCACGATGTTTTCTAAAGTCGTCTGCAACAAAGTTGTCAAATGTCGTGATTGTTTGGTAATGGGTTAAAAGATCGTTGCTAAACCCGGGGTGGGTTTATTCATTCTATTTCAAGTGACGCATAAACAGCACATGGTTGACAAAGAATGTAATAATGAATTCATCTTCGCATACACTTGTAGGAATGGTAAACATACATACGCATACATGTACACGCCTTACGCAACCCCATACGCACACGCTCACATATACACACACCAATACTAAAGGTACATTTGTATAAGGTGGAAAGCGTATTAATGAAAGTTTCCAATGTTTATTCGTATGCATATATGCATATCAACTTATACACCTATACATACAAGCATATTTTATATGAGCACATCATCATTAAGTCACAAGTACTTCAACGTCTGTTAATTAGTAATTAAGTTTTATACAAACGATTCATATCACTTTGGTAACATGTTTCAAAGTTGACCGCCGAAGATGAATTACAACAGGTGAAGGGATAATTAGGGGTATCGGGTTGATCTATTATCTATGAGCATGTTACACGCCCCTAACAACCAACGGACATTAAGGTAGAATACCTGTAATCTGCCATTTTAAAACTCATTCTTTGGTCGGTTTACTTCGGTAGTTCTCGTTAAACATCGGTTTGAGTCGGGATTATTCGCCTTAAATCGGAAAGGTACGACCTCGACCGGTGAATACCGAGAACGACCGAAGTATTCCGACAAAAGAACGAGTTTCAAAATGTCGGATCATGGGTATTCTACCTTAATTCATATTATTAAAATGTATACTATAAAACATTTTTTAAAGCTGACCGCCGAAGATGAATTACAACAGGTGAAGAGATAATTAGAGGTATCGGGTTGATCTATTAACTAGGAGCATGTGACTAGCCCTAACAACAAACGGACATTAATTCATCTAATCCAGCGATTCAGGGGCGCTCGTTGGAGATGAAAAATAATACATTTCCATCCTTTAGCCTCTTGGTTAGTTTAAATTTAGCTTTTTTACATCGATTGCGAAACACGGTCTTGCAAATTGGATAAATCACTCTCGGTTCTGCTCTCTGGATAGACAGCCACGAGGGTTCAATGCAAGACTATAGTAAGTGCTTCATGTTTATTCTTGCATTGAACCATCGACCAGTACTCTCGTTAAATGTGGATTAATGATTAATCAGTGCTTCTCGCGGGATTCGTACCTACGACCTGCGTGACACGAGGTCGTCGCGCTATCCCTGGACTACTGCCCTCCATGACCACTGTCCTCATAGTACAAAATATAAAACCACATGACCCATCGCTGTTCGGTTTCAAATCCCGATCTGGGGTGCGATAATTTAGTTTAAACTTATTCATTTTTCATTGATTGTGAAACAGGTTCGTACAACTTAGATTAACCACTCTCGATTCTGCTTCCTGGATACATAATCAGTACTCGCACCGAATGTAAATTAATGAAAGTTCGCAAGGCAGATCCCGCTTTCCACTGGATTCAAATCCACGACCCTCGTATCCAAAAGCCGACGCTCCACATCTGGACCACTGTGGGATAGAAGAAGCCATAGCTGATTCTCTCGCTGACTTCGTTTTAACCCTTACAGTGCTGAAACCGACTTCATGTACATGTATATGCAAACAGGTTGTATAACAGGCCAGCCGCCAAGGAAATTGGCGGCTGGCCTGTCATCTATCCTGTTTGCAACTCTGAGTATCTTTCTTCATCAAAATTAAGCAGATATTCAAGGCTTTGAAAAAGCAGACGACATAAAAATCTATTTTCAGAAAATCACCCAGCATTCTAAGGGTATCGAGTAACGCAAACCGAACTAGATGCTACATTTCGAATCTCCAGTACAGTACAAGTTTTGCTTGTTTATAGGTTTTGAAAAAGCAGCCGTACAGTACATAAAGGCCTTAAGGGTTTTGCTTATTTAAATGTTTTGAAAAGCAGACGACACCAAAGTCTTTTTTCTAGAAAAATACCAAGCATTCTAAGGGTTAAGAATAACGCAAACCGAACTAAACGTTACATTGCGAATCTCCAGTACATAAAGGCCTAAAGGGTTTTCCTTATTTCAAGGTTTTGAAAAGCAGACGACATAAAAGTCTTTTTTCTAGAAAAAATACCTAGCATTCTAGGGGTACCGAATAACGCAAACCGAACTAAACGTTCCATTACGCATCTCCAGTGCAGTACAAATAGGCCTAAAGGGTTCTGCTTATTTAAAAGGACACGCGATTGGAAATCGGCAGTCTTAACGCGCTAGGTATGTGACGCGGGTGAGATACTGCCGGAAAAACAATAACAGTTGTGAAAAATACCTTTCGGAGTTTTATTAATAGAGAAAAAGAGTTAAACCTCACTAGACTGCTATATCAGTTGCTTTTGTAGCGAGCGCAGACGTTAGATGTAAATTTCTCTACTGTTTGAATTTATTTTGATTTAGTATTCAATTGTGAAATTGATATACCTGTTAATGAGACTTGTAATAAATTTATTGAAGGGATAATTAAGGAATATATTGTCTTTGTACTTGTTAACGAAATAGCGTGGATATCTAGAGATACGGACAGAAATATAAAAAAAATATGAATAAAACGAGAATTCTATCGCTGTTGAGATTATTAACATTATGTGTGATGTGTAAACTGTGTCGAGCTGAGTTCACAGTTCGAAGTACGAACTACGGGAAAGTAAAGGGGGTTGTCACTAGCAGCGGACACAATTATAAACAGATCGAAAAGTTCTTCGGCATTCCTTACGCTCAGCCTCCGGTTGGCGCGCTCAGACTTGAGGTAAGCAGTCGTGCATATTCGTCATTTTTCGTTTCATTAGACGGGCGATATACGTTGGTTTCGCCAGTTTATCAGTCGTCTTAATCCATTACCAAACGATAACGGCATATGACCAGTCTGTTGCAGACGACTCTGGAAAACATTGTGGGAAAAGGAGAAATTGCTCTTAACGAGCAATTTCTCATATTCCAACAATATTTTCTGCCTTATCAGAGGATTGTTTTTCAAATTCATCACATTTTGAAAAGTCGTCTGCAAACTCTTTCAATTTGGGACAGCCGAACATTTAACGTCTGGTAAAGGGTTAAGTGGAAACCGTGGTTCAGTGGAAGGGCGTCAGCTTCGGGATCGAAAAGACCGGGTTCGAATCCCGGCCAGAGCATCGATATTTCCCCGAGCAAAAATTCACTGCATATCACGTTTCTCCTCTCCGCCCAGGTGTATAAATGGGTACCTGAGGATATGAACTTATGTGCCGTGGCTGCATTTGCGCCATATGTAAACGGACGATTTATCACCCAGTGATCGGGGAGGTAATTCTAAAAGTCGCCTGAATATGCCTAACATGGATATGACACTACAAACCCTACGTTTACTTTTTACCATAAAAGGGCAGTCACTGCATATAACAATTTTCCTTTTATTTCGCATCCGTGCCTTTTAAATATTCTATCGAACGCAGTGTCTGATTTCCAACATGTAATAATTCAACGAAAAGTCGCTATGATGGCATATATTTCGGGAAGAATATTTGTCGATTGAAGAACTCGCGCTTGGCAGCCCAGATTCAAAGGCATACGAACTAAAACGGTGTTGCTACGGGTTCATTGTTTTAAAAACTCATGTCAATTTTAGATGTCATTATTGAGCCCGGGAGTAGTAACTGTATCCGTCCAATATTTCTTTATAAAGTTAATGATGTCTAATAACCTAACGTGTCCGCACGAAGTGTTAATTAAATGTCCATATGAGTAATTAAACTAGTTTTGGTTATATCTATTGTGAAGCATTTTTTTTTCCAATTTATATTAACAAAGCTCTGCTTTCTTCATGCTTTCGCGTCGAATATTGATTAATGAAAGGTTGCAGAGTAGGCACTGCTTCACAGGCTTCGAACCCATCATCATCGTGTCCAGATGTCGACACTTTACGTCACTTTACCACTTTGTCCTCCAAATATAATCCGTTATTCTAAATTTTTAGTTAAGAGATATTCAATGTAGTACCCGTGAAATAATTCCGAACAATATTTCACTTAACACAAACTCGCTTAATTACTAACTATATGTAGATTTTGATTTTCGGATACATGTAACAGACGTCGTTAATGGTTTCATACCCGAAAGTTGCGGGGACATTTCACGGATATTTAAAAAAAAAAGTCTTCTAAAATTTTCTGAAACGGGTAGGTCGAAAATAATACTCCGGTTCAGCGTGCACCCACTATCACTAGAGGTGCAGTCTTTTGGTATAGCTCGGTCGAAGATTGAGCAACATTTTTGTGAGAAGATAAAAGCAGGGGTCAATTATGTGATTATTCATAAAAACAAAACATTGCCGTCTGTTTCTTGGTTTTTGAAGTGCATCGTATTCTACTTTTGAAGTTGTTTCGTGGCACTTTCGTAAATTGTTTTCTTTATGTTGAATTGAAATCGGAAACAAAATTGTGCCATTCTGGCATCTCGATTCGGTAAAATTTGTGGTTATGTATAAGGACATTTTCGTATCAAAATTACTGAAATATAACCACTTGTTGTCAGCATTTCTAAAGTTAACTTATTATAGTTTGGTTTAACTTTATTTGTTTTATATCGATTTTGAGACAATTTCTCATAACTTAAACATTTTTTGCGACCTTTCATGAATCCACATCCGGAGATCTTAACCAGTACTTGCACTGAATGTGGATGGTAGAAAGATCGCAAGGCGGTACCAACTTCTCATGGGATTCGAACCCACTATCATTGTGTCCGAAAGCCAAATCTCTACCCCTAGACCAGTTACCCGGACAAATCAATCAGAGACCCCTTTTAAACGACACAGTTTCGTACCATTCAACAGCATCCGCGCTCTTATCCCAATAGGTACGAAGTTATATAAATAAGTCGATGAAATGTGATACGTGTTGTGTTAGACAGGTGTTATATACCAATAAGCGTATGAGTGTTCCCTTCTGGTGCTATACGGCGACGGTTCTTGAAAGACCATATTCATTTTTCTATAAACTCTGAACTGTTTGCGAAAATTCAGTGTACTTTTCAAACGTTTGAACTTAGACTGTCAGAAAGATATCCCAAAAGATATATCTCCAAAAGCACTAAAATGTGTGTATATCTACATCGTAAAAATCACACCGAAAAAAAGGTTCATTCAGAAATAAAACTCACCGTTTTGTATTTGGAAAATAAAAATAATTTTCGACATTAAAAAACGTTTTCGCAGCCCCAGCTAAAAAGCAACAGCACACATTTCTTGACCAAGTATGTTGTTAAGTCTGAATCACTTAGGACGCTTCTTCTCAGTCAGAAAAGGCCGACAAAATCAGATTGTTCAAATACTTTTCCGGTGAAAATTTAGTAAAAGGTTTATTCACGGGAGCCTGTTTGATGTCTCTCAATGAAATCCATGGCGAATCGGTATGCTATGGTATGATAACCGGTAAATATGTCGGCAACAATGATGCAATCACGCATCTCTTGTTTTAAACCCTTATAGTGCTGGAACCGACTTCACGCTTACGCAAACAGGTTAAATCACAGACCAGCCGCCAATTAGATTGGCGACTGGCCTGTGTTCTAACCTGTTTGCTACTCTGAGTATATTTCCCCATCAGACTTAAATATATATTTAAGGTTTTGGAAAGCAGACGACGCAGAAATCTATTTTTTAGAAAATTACCCAGCATTCTAAGGGTTAACCTGCGAACAAAAACAGATCACTCGGCTTTATCTCTCACCCTAACCTCTCTAATAAAACACTTTCCCGGGTAAATCTATGTACACGGTATACTTCTTAAACTGAAGGCTGCGTTAAGGAAGAATATCCATAATCTTACACCTTATATTTATCGTCTGCTTGTGCCTTCAATTTGAACTGGTCTTGGAATCCTATGTGATGCAAAGGACATAGTCATATTAAGGCAGAATACCCATAATCAACCATTTTAAACTAATTCTTTCGTCTGATTACTTCGGTCGTTGTCAGATTACAACGGTCGTCGCTGGAACTATTCGTTGTAGAGCAAATAGTTACGGCAACGGATGTTCTACCTTAAGTTAAGACTCCATTAAGCTAAAGCTGGTTTGAAGATATACCTGCAAACAGCTGTTTATGGCATAATCCAAAATTAGCCTTTAAATAGCAAATCTTTGTGAAAGACAGTGGTCCAGGGGTGGAGCGTCGGCATCAAGGCACGAGGGTCGTGAATTCGAATCCCGTGAGTAGTGGGATCATCTACCTTGCAACCTTTCATTAATCCGCGTTCGGTGAGAGTAATGGTTCTGTATCCAGGAAGCAGAATCGTTCGTGATAAATCTAAGTTGTAAAGACTTGTTTCACAATCGATGTAAAAATAATAAATTTTTAACTTTTTAAATAGCAAATCCGAAATGAACCATTCCCTCGTCTTGTTATTAAATAACTTCCAATTGAATGTTGAATCTTTTATCGCTTTTGTGGCATGTCATGTAATGGTGACCATTTCTTTTTATCGCATGCATTGTCGGAATGTTACACATTGTCGGAATATTACACGTTGTCGTAATGTTACACATTGTCGGAATGTTACACATTGTCGGAATTTTACGCATTGTCGAAATGTTACACATTGTCGGAATTTTACACATTGTCGGAATGTTACACATTGTCGGAATGTTACACATTGTCGGAATGTTACTGTCGGAATGTTACACATTGTCGGAATGTTACACATTGTCGGAATGTTACACATTGTCGGAATGTTACACATTGTCGGAATGTTACACATTGTCGGAATGTTACACATTGTCGGAATGTTACACATTGTCGGAATGTTACACATTGTTGGAATGTTACACATTGAAGTAATGTTACACATTGTCGGAATGTTACACATTGTCGGAATTTTACACATTGTCGGAATGTTACACATTGTCGGAATGTTACACATTGTCGGAATGTTACACATTGTCGGAATGTTACACATTGTCGGAATGTTACACATTGTCGGAATGTTACACATTGTCGGAATGTTACACATTGTCGGAATGTTACACATTGTCGGAATGTTACACATTGTCGGAATGTTACACATTGTCGGAATGTTACACATTGTCGGAATGTTACACATTGTCGGAATGTTACACATTGTCGGAATGTTACACATTGTCGGAATGTTACACATTGTCGGAATGTTACACATTGTCGGAATGTTACACATTGTCGGAATGTTACACATTGTCGGAATGTTACACATTGTCGGAATGTTACACATTGTCGGAATGTTACACATTGAAGTACTGTATGACTAATAAGGGTACGATAAAGAGTGTTCGTGTTAAGCCATCTGGTCGTATCTTCTCCAAAAATAGTTTTTATATGATTATCTTTTTACGATCACCTGCAGAAAAATGATTTAGAAACATTTGTGAAAAGGAGAAATTAGCTGTGAGGAGTAATTTAGCCTTTTGTCACAATATGTTCAGCCCTTTATTATATGTAAAGTGTTAGTTTTGACATAGACATACTCTTTTTTCTTTTAATGTAAATCTTCGATTTTGACAAAGAATCTTGAAGCGGAAAATGACAAAAACAACAACATTGTTATTCTTGTTTATCAGTAAAACGGACTTCTATGTCGCACCCATGTGTCTTAAATGTTTACTTCTTGTATACTGATGGTCCTATGGCCTTATGTATCAATAAAGTATCTATCTATCTATACGAAAGAATTAACAATTATTTCTTGCGTGTGCAGCTTGTTGAATCGGTCTCCAGAACAGCCATTATAAGAAGAAAGTCATTTTGTTTTGACTTATTGCACTCTCAAAGAAGGTTAGGAATTTGCAGCACGGGGAATGTTTCATGGACTGAAAAACAGTCGTACTCATGTTAACGAGTTGGGTGCACTCATCTGGTTTTGTTCGATGTGCACTTTTTCTAATTATCGTAACCACTAGACCACATAATAGGTTAACTTTCTTGATCCTTTGATTCTATAGGCTTACTGTTTGCGACTATAATAGGTGTCTTTGGTAACGGCAAATTTGCTTACACACGCAAGGGTTTTCTAGTACTAATTACCTTTTAAAATTCACCGATTCTATCCCGAACAAAGTATTGTTCCTGAGCAAGGAAATTCAATGTAACATAAACAAAATGTGTTTTGGCAAATAGCTAAAATGACTAAATCTTAGTTGAAAAACATTATTTGCAGTTTAGTGAGGGAAAAGCAATACAATACAATACAATTTATTTCAGTAGATAGGCGTCCGGCCTACAATAGTATACAATTCGAAATAAATTCAGATAATGACTGAAACAAGTCATCTTTGAAAACTCTTAACTATATTTCAAAAGTTTCCATAACTTAAAATAAAAATGGTACACGCGTCACGATGGTTTAAAAGGAGGTTCCAGATAAACGAACTATCTGAAATGATAAATAACATATTTTGTGCCCATGAACATTTTCAGCATTAATTGACTAACATAATGCCAGTCCTGTTCTGCTATTTCATATATTTACACAATCGTATCTACTCGGCAATCCCCGTAACAAGTCGGTAGATTTACCTCGTAGGCAGTACATGAATACACCAGAAATCCTGGGGTAATTCGCCTTATTTCCGGCGGATAACGCAAAATACACACAGGCACTAAATATGTATTTAAATACACACAAATTGGTTATATATCACAATTGAATGGGATTTTTTTTAACCCTTTCCATTAAAGATGATCATATGAACACATCTTTGTTTCATATTTTGTCAATCAGCTCTTTCCGGCAATCCCCGGCTTGTGACGGGGATTGCCGAGTTGATACGATTGGACCTTCGTTGCTGACCTACTTTCAAAAATGGCTCCCCATTACCTCCGAGGTTATTTTAAGAAATGGCCGAGGTGTTCCGAATGATATTTACATAGAAACTGTGGTAACCATGAAGCAGTAGAAAGGCGCACTATCTTAGTACATAGTCGACAATGAACATTATTTTGATTAGCAACAGACAACTACATAGTGATGACGCCATACCTAAATTATAGCATACTCTCTTTGATTCGTATACGTTCTTCGTTAAGCCTTTCCCAAACAATAACGAAATTTGACTACTTTGTTGCAGACGACTTAAGAAAACATTGTGGGAAAAGGAGGAATTGCTCGTAACGAGCAATTTTTCCTTTTCACACAAAGTTTTTTGCTCTTTCTGAAGAATATTTTTCAATTTCATCACATTTTGAAATGTCGTCTGCAAACTCTTTCAATTTTGGACAGTCCAAAAAAATTTGTTTGGGAAAGGGTTAATGACTTTGTTCTGTGAATGAATTTGGACTGCAGACATCTAAGTAAATATGTGACAACCAATATTATCACTATTTTCAACAGACAATTATCAATCGATTACGCCATACCTTAATGATATCGTACTGTCTTTGATTCTTATATGTTCTTCATTAATGCCTCTGTTTTTGGAAGAAATTTTTGACTGCAGACATCCAACTAGACATTTGTAGACATCCAATTAGATATTTGACAACCAATATTTTTACGATTTACAACAGACAATTATCAAGTGATCACACCATACCTAAATGATATCATACTGTCTTTGATTCTTATATGTTCTTCATTAATGCTTCTGATTTTGGAAAAAACTTTGGACTGCAGACAGCATACGATGCCGAGAGTCTAGATGCCAGCTGGTACCATTCAAGCATTGTTTGACGCAAGACAAAAGAAAAATTGATACATGTTATTTTATTTAAGAATAGAACGTCTCTTCCAAATATGTACCTGTTACGAAATAACTCGTCGTAAGAATTATGAAAGAATGGGATTCCAGTCACCAAAGCCCCTACGACACTACTTCTAACATTACCTTGATGTCTAGCCATTTGAACTTTAACAATATTGTGTCGACGGATTAATTGATGTCTTCCTTTTAGACCAGGAACTATCGTTTAGGAAATATTGAGACCATTTTTCTTCTAATCATGTATGTCTTTCTTGTCTTCTATGTATTATTTCCAGTATAAAATGCGACACTTTTTCTGACATTACGTTGATGTCTAGCCGTTTGAACTTTAACAATATTGTGTCGACGGATTAATTGATGTCTTCCGTTTAGACCAGGAACTATCGTTTAGGAAATATTGAGACCATTTTTCTTCTAATCATGTATGTCTTTCTTGTCTTCTATGTATTATTTCCAGTATAAAATGCGACACTTTTTCTGACATTACGTTGATGTCTCGCCATTTGAACTTTAACAATATTATGTCGACGGTTTAATTGATGTCTTCCGTTTAGACCAGGAACTATCGTTTAGGAAATATTGAGACCGTTTTTCTTCTAATCATGTATGTTTTTCTTGTCTTCTATGTATTATTTCCAGTATAAAATGCGACACTTTTTCTGACATTACGTTGATGTCTAGCCATTTGAACTTTAGCAATATTATGTCGACGGGTTAATTAGTGTCTTCCGTTCGACTAGGAAGTATGGCGTAGGAAATGATGAGGCCGTTCTACTTGTAATCTTGTATGTTTTTTTCATCTTCTGTGTTTTATTTCCAGTATAAAATGCAACACTTTTTCTAAAATTACGTTACTGTCTAGCGATTTGAACGTAAACACTATTATGTCGACGGATATATTAATGCCCTTTGTTTGACTAGGAACTATGGTTTATGGAATTACGAAACCGTTCTATTTCTAATCGTGAAAGAAAATCCTTGCATGTTACACTTGATCTGATCAAAAGCCCTATCGATGAACAGGAAGTGGATTTACCAACTACGAATTCAAACGTATAATATGTTTTACATTTTAATTCATCAAATCAGAAGGCGGCCCATATAAAGAACAAACGATTACACCTTTGATGAAGTTGGGTAAACTCCACTATGACAAAAATAAAGAATTTACTCGATTTGTCAAAACGAACCCATACCGAACAAAGTTTTGATATTTTAGCATATCGTCTATGAATAGATACCAGGAAACACACGTATACATTCTTTCAAAAAAAAATTTCAAAAACATTTGAGTATATATATTTTTTTTTCAAATCGCTAATTACCTTCGAGTGTATAACATAAACAACTGGTGAAACCTCTAATATCTCTGCTGGATATGAAGTTTCAAAAATACTTCAATCTGAAAGCCGCCTACTTACCCTTGAGTGTGTGTAAGAGATAGGCGCTTGATAGAAGGGGAACTCTCTTAATGCTGTTTGTGTGTAACTGTAAGACATCATCCCTGATAAGCCTTCACAGTCCAGTCGGGTTTATCCGGATCGACATGTTATGTTTTTTTTTGTCAAATATTTATTTGTTTAACCCTTTACCAAACGCCATATTTTCGACAGTTCCAAATTCAGAGAGTTTGCAGATGACATTTCAAAATACTGTAAGATGAAATTGAAAAATACTCTTCTGCTGATAGTGTTGAAAACATTGTGGGAAAAGGAGAAATTGCTCGTCACGAGCAATTTCTCCTTTTCACACATTGTTTTCCAGAGTCGTCTGCAACAAACTGGTCAAATGTCGTTATTGTTTGGTAATTGGTTAATGTTTTGTGTGTAACTATAGCTAAATCATTTGAATATTCCGTTTGTACTTTTTTACATGGACGATTTTTCCACGGGTCTGTTACTTTAGCGTTTTAAAAACCCTGTCTTGTTTTACCTGAGCACCCAGGACTTTCTATCTCTTTGCTACAATTAAATACACGTTATGATATGAACATTCTATTAATATTGGGACCGAATCTACTTTAACCAGGCTTCATCATTCGACGCCATTTTGTGTCCCGTTTCAGACAGGGCTTTGCTTAACGAGAATTTGATGGAATTTTGTTTATATGGCGAAAATTATACTTAAATCCAGAAGATTGATTTTAGTTCAAACCTGTTTTTGTGGATAACAAAGATGACGATAAAGGAAATAAAACATTGCCGAAGATTGATAGCTTTATATCATTCCAGTGATTTGTATTATAAAAACTTATGACGTTTAGATAAAGGGAGCGTTTAATGATCATTTTGTGAGATAAGAAAACATGAATGAAATTGTAAAATTGAATTACCGAAAGGGGTTGGAACTCGTTTATTCACAATGGTTTCTACGCAAAGCCGTCGCTAACACAGAAATGTGCCTTGTGCACATGGACCGAATGACGGTGGTTTCAAATTGTGCATATCTACAAATAGTCAAGCCTGTGCAAGATTGTTTTTCAAACGGCCTTAAAAAGTCGTAATGGCCTTGAAGACGCCCTAAGGTTTTAATTACCATACTCCGTCATCCTAAAACTCATTGTTTCGTTGGATTACCAACCAGTTTGGTGCTTTCGAAAGTGGTCTACAGCTTAGACTACTCAGTTGGGCTCTACATACATCGGTAGGGACCGGAACCATTCAGTTTGATGCAAATAGTTCCGGCCCAGTCCAATGCATACCGATAACAACCAAAGTTATCCGACGAAAGAATGCGTTTCAAAATGGCGGGTAGAGGGTATTATACCTTAGCAATTTCCTACAGGGAATAGGGCGTAGCTACTTTTAAGACTCCCGTTCAAAATATGAAATATCTCCGGTGAATCATAGACACCAATATAAACCTAGATTGAGATGATTGCAAAAGGGGTTAACGACATACTTGTAACAACACTAGAAATGAATCAGAGCAGATGAACCATGGGCGGCTTTCTGACCCATATTCGTTAGCAGGCGCTTCAAAGCATCAAGTCTACTTCAACATTTGCAGACGTCTTGAAAAATTGTTGCAATAAAAGTACGAATTGTTCTTGAAACGTCTGACGAAATTTCAGCAGAGAATTACTATACGCATCGATTTGCTTTTGAAATCAGACTTGATGAGTTTTGCAATCCGAATTAGTGGTAAATTGAAAAAAGAGATCTGAGAATGAACACACGAACCCCGTCTGGGTTTAGGATGCTATTAGTGGGTAATGGCTATACAGAAATAGAGAAGAGAGGTCACTTCTTCAGAGTTCTAAAATTGAAAATCAGAATTTCTTCTAACGTTACGGAAATTGTGAGTTTTGTTTCAACCAATCACCCGTTACAGTTTATTTGCATATCAACTGCCCAGGTTGGACACAAACTGTGATAAAACGAGCATTTCTAGCATTCCGCAATGTTCACATTCATTTGGTGCACTGATTTCCGGTTTAAACTGAACTGAAAATGAAGGTGGGTTCTCATTGGTCAATCTAAATTATAAACAAAACTGACATACATGCATATCCGAGAAAACAAATCAATTGGCTTTATCATGACCCTTTAATTGAACAAAAATAAAAAATAAACACGTCTCATTTTGCCTCGTATATTCGCGTTTTATCAAACCCTTCACTAAGTACACAACTGTGTAGAAAACATCTTGACAAACACCGGAATTGCTCGCAACAAGTTGCTTGTGGCTGGATATAGGGAATCCATATTGGGAATAACATTACAACTTGTAGTTGTTCTTTTATCATTATTTCGTAAACACTATTTAAACTAAGAATGAAAGGTGGTCTTTTTAGATACCATTGTCACGACGGTCTTTGGATACGTTCAATAGCTCGTGTCTCGTAGCTCTAGCAAGGTGCGTGATTATGATGATTTCCTGTGGTTATTCATAAACCCACTTTCCCATACATATACACGTAGAAGCGATGTCTGTGTCGAAGGCTAATCTATCTAAAACATTGGGTTTCTGCAACACAGAATGTAAAGAGATTGAAAATTGTATTTGGTTTAATGACAATGGTGTACATATCAAGTTACTAATGTTAATTTCTCCCAGAGCAAAGGTTTCTGAGTTAGTCCCTTTTAACCTTTGTCAAAATAAACATATTTCGGTATGGTTGAGTGTTAGTCATACGGTATGGAATTTCATGTTGGCTTACTATTGCTATGGGTAGAGAGTTGGCTTCTTGACACGAGAGAGAGAGTCATCGGTTCGAATCCCGTGAGTAGCGGAATCTGCCTTTCGACCTTTTGTTAATCCACATTCGGCCCGGGTACTGGTTATGTATCTAGGAAGCAGAATCGAGAGTGATAAATCTAAGCCATAAGAGCTTGTTTCACAATCGATGTTAGATGAATAAGTTTAAACTAATCTAACTATCGCTCGAGCAGCATCGAGGGATCTGCTATGGTTTATAGATTTCCGTCGGGGACTACAGACCGGCCAACCCGGGTTTAATCCCTGAAGGTGATCATTTATTTTACCGTGGATTGTCCTTTGGTCAATGCACATTTACCTTCCTAGTACTGGTCGGTCATCAAGAGAACATTTACGACAATACTCAAAAGTGAGTGTGGTACGTTAAGAGGAGGAAGAAGAAGTCTGTCTACTCTTCCTTGCATGACTCCTCAATTTTACGCCGTTCCTTTCGACCTTGCTATTTCATTATTATTTAATGGTTAACTTGAATCGGGGTACCTAGTATGACAATTGAAGCATTTCCTTGCGTATCTTGCACGTTTATTGCGTCATAAATTTCCCGAGTGCACGAATTATCGTCTAACAGTGCGCCTTGTCGACTTATCAGTCATCTAATGTGATAATAACTTTAAGTGTATTATCTACCGGTTCATCGCAAAACTTGACGGAGAATTCAACAATAACGATTACGAGGTAATCATCTTGTACAAGAAATATTATCAACTTACCAGTCATTGGTATGAACATTTCTTCTTTAGCCATTAAATTTTCCATTGACTTTTTTTCATAACAAGATTGTTGCATACACAATCATAGTTTTGTGCTGACGTATTTAATTAAGACCCATCGAACAAATGAAACATACTTAGAATTGGTACATCGACCTAATTCAAAATCCTCACGAATCGTTTACAATGCAAACCGTTTTAAGAAACTTCTTAAATTTGTGAAAATGCTTTGCTTATTCAGGAATTTAATCGTTACAATTAAATCTGAGTTCTAGCCGAGAAAAAGGATAAAGTTTTCTTTTTCACAATCTAGTGGAACGGATAAAACTGGATATCTTAACCCTTTCCCAAACAACAAATTTCCGACTGTTCCAAATTGAAAGAGTTTGCAGACGATATTTCAAAATGCAATGGAAATGGAAAATAATCTTCAAAAAGAGCAGAAAACCTTGTAGGAAAAGGTAAAATTGCTCGTCACGAGCAATTTCTCCTTTTCCTACAATATTTTCTAAAGTCGTCTGCAACAAAGTAGTCAAATGATGTTATTGTTTGGGTAAGGGTTAACCAGGCTATAACTCAACACAGTTTTGCCATGGCCAGGCCTGTAAGATTCTGATATACATCTTGTTGGTACATGGATTACGTTTCATTTTTATAGTTCGTACAATCAGTTCCTTGCGTCATAAAACCTTAGCCTATAAAACATACGGAACTTGAAATGTATCACAACAAAGCAAAGCCACGTTTTTATTTAAGAAGATTATCCGGTTCATGTGTAATACCCATACTTCACCATTTTGAAACTAATTCTGTCGTCGGATCACTTCGGTCGTTCCGGTTTACATTGTTCATGGCCCGGATCCATTCGGTGTGAAGCATGGCTTTGCTTTGTTGTTACCCTTTTCGAATCTTTCGTCGGAAAAGGTTCGAAAGAAAACGTTACGAAATGGCGGATTATGGGTATTCTATCTTAATCATGTCATAATCAAAGTCATGTACTTTGAAACAAAGAATGCATAAATAGAGAATGCTAACATCCTTTTTTAAATCAATGAATCCAATTTTTAGTGAGACAACGAAAAGTATATTAAGTCGACTAATCAATGTCGCCTGGACAGCGATTGTTATTCTAAAATTTAGAAATGAACACTCTCTGGCTTAGTCAACATCTCTTCTGTCCGGCGTATATCAAAATCTTACACCACAATACCTCCTGGTGCCTCACATATCTGCAGAATATTCAAGAAACAAAATATTGTATTACATGTACTCGCGAGATGGGTAATTTCTAGATTTGTCACAATGGCTTTTCCTAGAGTATCATTCCGTCTTGTGTTTGTTTTAATTCGCATTGGTCCCATATTCTTGTATGCATGATTTTGTTAAGGTAGTATACCCATAATCCGCCTTTGAAACCCATTGTTTTGTCAGATGTCTTCGATCATTCTCGGTAAACATTGACCTGGACCGGAAATATTCTCAATAAGCGGAAAGGTTCCGGCTTCGACCGATGTTTACCGAGAACGACCGAAGTATTCAGACGAATTACCCCAGGATTTCTGGTGTATTCATGAATTACCTACGAGGTATGTCTACCGACTTGTGCCTGTGATTGCCGAGTTGATAACGGGGGCGTGGCTACGTTGCGTTTACGGAAGGGTCAATTGATTACAACCTTACAATGCACCAACGATTTATTTCCAATGGTACATTATTGATACATCTCGATTAATAATAAAGACTTTATTCATTTAACGAGGAAACGTGTTTGACAATTTAAACTGACAATATTCCATAAGATCCTCAACAGTGAACAAGTGAACAGGAAAACTAAAAGACTAAGGAAAAATAAGGTATTTTGGTCCATATGTAGTCTTACAGTGAGGTATCAAAATGTTTGAGAAAGGTATGAGGAGCAGTGAAAAACAAACTATCCTTAAAACTAAATGGAAGATCAAGATCACTTATCAAGGAAATTAATACTTGTCAAACATATTTGATACCTCATTAAAACATAATAAGTGCAAGAAATCCTGTAAGAACACACGATTACATATTCAAGCCCTTTTCATGGCTCTACAGGTACGATTCCGAACATTTACTGGGGTAACCGTTGGCTGGTCCCGCACTGTATGTTGTAACTCCTAGTAGTGCAGCGAGAGTTACATCTCAACGATAGAACCGAACCGTCCGCAACCTAACACCACACCTACTACAAGGTTATCTGTGGTGCGTGTATGCTGTATGTGATAGGCCGATTAAAACGTCCCTTCGCTTTTAAAGCGACTAGCTCACATATTGAAGAAATTTTCTATCCAAAATGAAATGCCTTTTAAGGATGAAATGACAATGGTAAAATAGCACAAACCAGATATTGCAAGGACAAATTGACCCTTGCCATAAAACAGGCGACTTTATACGTATTTTCAGCCGATGATACTTATTTCGAATATTATATGATTAACAAGAAGGTTTGGTCATCATGAAAAAACACGAACGTAAATCATTTAACCCTTTACCAAACGCCAGAATTTCGACTGACAAAACTTGAAATAGTTTGCAGACGACATTTCAAAATGTGATTAAATTGAAAATTAATCTTCCGGTAGGGCAGAAAACATTGTGGGAAAAGTAGAAATTGCTCGTTAGGAGGAATTTCCCCTTTTCCCACAATGTTTTCCAGAGTCGTCTGCAACAAACTGGTCAAATGTCGTTATTGTTTGGTAATCGGTTAGAATGCCTAGTTCAAATATTGAGGAAATTTTATTTTGATAATGAAGTGTCTTCTACGGATGAAATGAAATCACAGATTTTTAGAGCTACCTAAAAACTGGATTATTGATAATGAACATTTATCACCTTCATTCATCGTATGGTAGGGCTATAACAACTTTATTTTGCAAACTTAGTAAATAGTTTCAATGATTTATATCGTAAACAATGATCTAGATGTAAATTACCCATTGGTAAGCGACGGTAGTTTTAGATACAATCATCATGAGAGTTTCACAAACGTTTGACTATGTATGCGTGTACCTTAAGTTCATCATGCAAAAACATCGAATTAGGAGAGTGTTTGGCATCACGCAATGCAAAGCATAAACGCTTGTTTCATTTTTTTTCTTTAATGAAGATACATATGTTTAGTAACTTTTACTGCCAACGAAACTACTTTCGAAAACAATTTGATTACCAAGAAGTTTTATTCATCAGGAAAAAACAATCGTTTATCTAAAAAATGTCTTTTATTGGCTTTTCTCACATTGATGACTGCAATTTTAATACATATTTTCGTTCGCTCCTTTTTTTTACTCGACACACAGTGGCTTTATCCCCGATGTTTTTTGGTGACGCAACCATATCGGTAAGTGTAAAGAACGGTCTGGTTAAGCAAACACGACTTGGGTCACTGTGAGCTGAATTGTCGCAGTGACACCTTGATGTTTTTCTTTGTTGTCTTGTTGTGGAAAGTAAAAATAAACCCTTGGTATGGATACGAGGGAAGGGATACGGAATTGTATTTTTAAGACAAGTCTCAATATTGGGTCAGTTAATAAGCTTCAAATAACAATGTATCAAAACGCCATCATCTGATAATTTCTTGCAAAAGATTGGAGAGGAAACCAGGCTACTAAAGAAGTAAATGAATAATTAGATGACACGATTAATGAATGAATAGATTACAAAAACAATGTAGAATTGATTGAACGCACGCACGCACGCACGCACGCACGCACGCACGAACGAACGAACGAACGAACGAACGAACGAACGAACGAACGAACGAACGAACGAACGAACGAACGAACGAACGAACGAACGAACGAACGAACGAACGAACGAACGAACGAACGAACGAACGAACGAACGAACGAACGAACGAACGAACGAACGAACGAACGAACGAACGAACGAACGAACGAACGAACGAACGAACGAACGAACGAACGAACGAACGAACGAACGAACGGACGAACGGACGAACGAACGAACGAACGAACGAACGAACGAACGAACGAACGAACGAACGAACGAACGAACGAACGAACGAACAACCTTTGCCGAACGAAAACGCAGTATCTAGTTCAGCGTAAAGGAAAATATAAGTCATTTAAGTTTCACAATGCTAATTTGTAAAATGAATAGATGGATGACTTGCCATTTATCGTCGACAAAAAGAAACTGAATTAAACAAATAGAGACACACTGTCTGACAGCGTTCAGTGGGTACAAATGATTGTAGCAATGTTGAGAGAATAACAGAATAACTGAAACTACTCTTTTTCAGTATCCTATGTCCAATCGGCTATATAAAAATGTCTGCATGGGGTCTTACCCCACTTGATCTCAAGTTGACATCTTCCACATACTCAATTTTGTAAATTAACAAAAGATGGTATTTCAAATTGATTTTATTTCCGTTGTTATTATGACAATAGCGTAGGAATTTGCATTCAAACGGAACGAGCTTTTTGTGTTCGTTTTTGCAGCCCCTCTACGACAAAACGAGACCTTGCTTGAAACTATCACTTTTTCCTATTGTATTTGTAGATGTTTTTGAATTAAACCGAGTTAGCATATCGGTACTTCATGAATCTTATAGAGCCTTTAAGTGAAGAATGAGGAATTGTATTCATTAGTGATCAATATCCACAGACTACATTAGGAAGAAATGATAATTTAATGACAAGTTTAGCAAATTTCTCATTTGTAGCAATGATTTCAAATATCACCGATCGCAAAGGCGCTTGAAGTGGTCTTCACGAGGTAAACTAATCGGTAGATTTGAGGAAACGAAAAACGTTTTCATATTTGACCAATAAGCACTGACAGACATATTCAGAGCAAAATAAAAATTAGACGTAATCAATGTAGAATACCCTTAATCCGACAGTTTGAATTTCTTTCCTTCGTCGGAATTCTTCGGTCGTTATCCGTAAACATCGGTCCGGACCGGAACTATTCGCTTGACACCGACCGAAGTAATCCGACGAAAGAAAATGGCGGGGTATGGTTATTCTACCTTGAATGAATCAAAAATAAAATCAAATAAGACATGTAAAGCGGAACGGATAAAATCACATCTTTGAAAGGGTTTTAGAAGTGAAGCTATCTTTTTCCATTGACACAGCCAGTCATGCTGTAATTATCACGAGTCATATCGACTACACATTGTATGTATTACGCCTTGCACCGAGACCACTTCCGGCTTAGGACTAGATCGGGCCGCAATTAGTTTCAACTCATTTGTTTTACATCGATTGTAACGGAAACTTGAAGCTTATTACATTCATTTTCAACGACTGCGTCCTGGATACTAAACCAGTACTCGCAACGATTTGAGGGACAGTCTCGGTAATTTTCACTTCACCTAACGGGGATCGTACCCGGGACCCTTGGTACAAAAGGCTTTCGCTCTACCTCTGCACCACCTCTGAAAATCCGTATCTTCTGAATGTCTTTGCACCGTGCATTATTGCGATTTCGTGTTCCTCTTTCGTACGCATATGTGATAAAATCCGCGCATATCAATATGTATCCGCAAAGTGTGCCACCAGACTGTTGCAAGGTCGATTTTAACATATTCAATATAGACACTTATTAGACTGGGCAAAATGGTACATTGTACATGTATATACAACAAGATTCAAGTAAGACTATCTTTATACATGCTCCAAAGTCTTCCGTCACAATGAAAAATAAGTTGTTGATAAATGTTTTCATTTTGGCTCCCATACTGTAGGTACTAAACAAGGTACTAACCCTCACGAGTTTAACTATTAGAATGATTGGTAATTTTCTTAAAATATATTTTTGTGTCATCTTCTTTCCAAAACCTTAATTATCTTCTCAATTTTGATGAGTAAAATATACTCAGAGTAGCAAACAGGTTAGATCACAGGCCATCCGCCAATTTACTTGGCGGCTGGCCTGGATCCAACCTGTTTGCATAAGCATGACGTCGGTTCTGGAACATCACTATTAGGGTTAACATGGGTACACACTATATGAACTCTCGGATTGAAAAGGAAAGACATTCCGAGAGTCGAAGGTCTTGGTCTTTGTAAACCACAGAAAAGCCCTGGCTACCGTCTAGTGGGGCTTATCAGTCAGGACCAGATTAACTTATCATAGAATACACACTACAGCCATTCTGGTGAAGGGAACCCGGCGATAAAAAGTACATTATACGGATCGGTATCTTACACACCAACGCCGTGTTACGTACACTCAGAGACATAGATAACTATGTCTCTGGTACACTATACCTTATAATAGTTTTCTTATTTCGCTAATGGAATGAAATCGTACATGAAACATAATGAAATCGAGGTTCAAATTTGAGCATAGATATGATGATTATTCTGAGGCATGGCTGGAAACATTGCGACAAAAAGAGAAATTGCTCTTGGCGAGCAATTTCTTCTTTTGTCATAATATTTCTCAACTGATTAGCAATAGGGTAGAATATGGTTCCCAATTATTAAACTCTTCCATTCGTCGGATTACTTCGGTCGTTATCGAAACATTCGGTCTAGACCGGAACTATTCGCCTTAAAGCAAATATCTCCGGATCCCGACCGAGGTTAACCGAGAACTATCGAAGTAATCCGATAACAGAAAGAGTTTCAAAAGAGTTTCAAAATGGTGGATTATTGGTATTCTTCCTTAAGTTCATCGTAGGATGTCTTCTCAAGTTAGGGAGAAGGAATAGAATAAAGGCTTTTTGTGACTACGAATTGATTCTGATTAAGACTGGTTTATACGGTAAAAACAATATCAAAATAAATATTGATGACGTTGATTCTCTGGCCTAATAAGTATCGGGTTTAATGTTGAATCTTAATTAGTCCAATTAGAGACTCTATAGTACATGTATTGCCACTGTCGCTGCTTAGGTCTGGACAGTGATACTTTATCTAAAATGTCTTGCAGGATTCTTTTTATAATAGCACAATGACAGTTCACGGAATGGCCGATTTGCCCAGATCGTCTCCTTTTTCTTCTTCTCCGCTCTACACAGTCAAGCCAGTCTATGCGATGAACTTGGTGGTCTTCTTCAGGTTCTCTATGTTTCCGTAAAGCTTGCGTTTCAATGGGATAGCTGATGGCCACGTTGCATTTCTCTCCTGGTAGTATAGCGTTCTTAGTTCGTTGCAGACATTTATCATGCCATTTTGGTGAGGTTTGGCGACATCGTGCAAAGTCCTATAGACACAAACAGAAACATTATTGGAAAAACACATCACTTTCATGATGGATACGAGTACTCCATGTTACTCGGTGGATATCGCCTGTTGTTGCTTGAATCAAACGAAACACAAAATAACACACGAATGAATGATTATGGTGATATGTGAACCTTCATTGGAACCCGTCTCCAAAAGGCTTTTGACCGGATCGATATACATAAAATGGTGCAAACATTTTCTTAATTAACTGGAATGGCGTTTTTCGTATCTCTCAACCGTTCTTTCTCTTCGTTAATAGATTGAAATAGCTTTAATAAGTATACACTAATGTCAAGGCTTAACCATGGTATTTTCTTTTAAGCCCTCCC
Organism: Cerastoderma edule; assembly: GCA_947846245.1. Taxonomy (NCBI): domain Eukaryota; kingdom Metazoa; phylum Mollusca; class Bivalvia; order Cardiida; family Cardiidae; genus Cerastoderma; species Cerastoderma edule. The sequence continues at coordinate 49,907,879 of OX401405.1, forward strand.
TTTTATAAATAGCTTAAATGATTAGATTTCTTCGTAGTAAAATGTCTTTATTGGTCGTTCGTTAGAGCCTTCAACTCACACTTGCTTGACCCATCTCCGTGTGGTGCTATTCTTTGGTTAATCTGAATCCTATATTGATCAGATAATTCTACCGTAGTATAATTGCTGAATGTTGGTGATTCATCTTACAATAGGAACTTGATTCAACCTCCTTGGGCATGCGCAATTGTGCATCTCT